>CBVK0101512341.1:0-39292 GCA_900067695.1 Picea abies
TTCTTTCGAAGAAACAACTTGTTTACCAGGGACTTTGATTGATACAAATTCCCCAACTTATCCCATAGTTCCTTGGCTGTAGATTCTCCCGAGACATTCAACAACATCGAATCTGCCAGGCAGAGTCGAATGGTACTCCTTGCTCTTCTATCCAACTTGTCCCAATCTTCCTTCGACATACCAGTAACTGGTGTACTAGTAGTTTGTGTACTAGTAGGTTGTGTACCAGTAGCCTATGTGCTTGTAGATGGTGTACCAGTAGGCTGTGTACCAGGATCCACAGCAATCCATTGTTCTTTGTCTACAAGAAGGTCCTCCATCTTGAGCTTCCATAGCTCAATTTTTTTACCGTTGAACTTCTCTATCTCAATTCTAGATGAGCTCGCCATTCCTCTTACTTTACTCAAATCTCCACTGCAAAAGCTTCCACTAAACCTAGGTTTATCACAGACCCAATATAAAATTGATCTATCAAGATCGAGCCAAACCCTCAGCAACAAAGGCATCCCTCTGAAGCCAAAAACATGCTCTGATACCACATGTAAGTTTTAAACCTGCGAAGTAAAGCAATGCATATAGATTCTTAAGCAATACTGAAATTAATCAATGGCTCATACACATAATACACAGAGATTTTTACCGGAAACCCTCAACCGAGAAAACCTTTCTTATTTTCATATATTTCAAATTTCACCATTCTCCATACAATATAGACAATGTTTTTAGGTATTCCGTAGATACCAAAACCCTAATCCCTTAATCCTGGATTAATTTACAAATCAGCTAAAAATAGCAAAAACCGCCCAAAAAAAAAAATTCGGGGCGTTGCCCCGGGCTACTGCCCGGTGCCGAACGCTGCGCGTAACCAGGGGGGGGCATACCTGGCCCCCCCTGGGACCCCCCTAGGAAAGCGCCCGGTGCACATGGATCGTCAGACGCAGTTGTCATATCTGACACACCCACACACACACACATGCAAAGAATATAACACATACCCAACAAGCCATATATGTGGAAGCGCCATGTTATCTATGAGTCCCAACCTTGTAGTGTCATTGTCACTTTGGGGGGTCATCTCTACAGAATACCATAGGTATTACCCACTACTGTTCCACCTAAAAATTTCTACAAAGTAGTATCTCATACTGTAAAATTTAGCTTCTTCACAATCTGTTCAAAAGGAGAACAGAAGGAAACTGCAACCACTACAGCCTCACCCCAAGCATCTTCTATCCCACAGAAGTAGGTAGAAAAGGCTGCAAAAAAACACAAAGATTCCTTCTGCACACCATCCTCTCATGTATCTCTACTTGTTGAACAACCTCAACCTCAACAGGTTCATGACAGACTTCCACAAACTAAGCAGCACAACGTCTCCAGCAAGGCAAGTGGCTCATCAAGATGCAGATTCAGCAAATGTTTTTCCCTCTCCCTCAGGAACTCAAAGTAATGGATACCATTTCTTCCTAAGGAGTGAGGATTGATCCATATGGATATCGGTGGCCACCCACCTTTTCCAACTGGCTCAAAACATTTTTCTGGCAATTTTGGCAATTTACTATTTTTAGCAGGTTTTAACTTTCGGGGCCATTTTGAGGGCCTAAATGAAGGTTTTTCGGGATCGAACCAACTCAATAATATTTGAATGCATAATTGAGGCCAAAAAATGAATCTCCTCGATGATACCTTTCCAACGAGCTATCATGCACCTAAAACAGAGATCGTATGCAAAAGTTACGACCCTGGGAAGTTGATGCACTAACTTACCCAAACGTGGCCCACATGACTTTTGATGCTTCATCTCCTAGGGTTAGGTTTTTGGATGTCTAGGACTTTTGGAATTCCTATTTATTGTAAAAAAAGGCCTTCAGAGCCTCATTATAATCATATTCTTGCGAATGCGAGTAGCCGTCAGATCTCTTCTCAGAGATAAGTTGCCACTATTCTAGCGAGTCTTTCACTCTGTATTTTTAGAGTCTCTGTACATTTATTTTATTAATAGAAATCGTGTATTACTATATATCTGTGTTTACGGTTGCATATCTGATACATTTCTTTAATATTATTGAATATCTTCAATATCTCTATGCATTTATTTATTATATCTCCACTCTCATTTCGTGCCGAAAATAATCTGGATCACGAACCCATTTCCATATGGGAAAAACATGGCTCAAGCCTCAACATCTTTGAGTGCGGAAGGGGGCAGTTAGGGACCCCCTGCATCTACTAGTAATACCTCAGCCACGAATGTTTACATGTTCAAAGGTTATGCTCATATAGTGACCAGGGCATGAGATTACGGAATGTCGGAATCTGCTGAAAAGGGCAAAGAAGCCACAAACCCACCAGTTCCTCTTCAGATTGAGAAGAAAATGGGAGAAACAATGACACGCATCCCCAAAGGTGCATTCAAGAAAGATTCTCATATTTTGAACACGAGGGATACCTAGAACTATTCTTTGGTGGAAGATTTGGCACAAACCCCTTGCGCGATGTTCACTTTGGAGGTCCTCCAGATCTTCCCTTTGCAAAGAAAGGCTCTCTTATCTGCCTTGGGATCTGTAGAGACTTGTAACCTGAGAGTGATCATTTTCAATCCAACCGACTTGAAACCTCATCTTCCTTACCACATTGCATTTCAGATGGTAGTGTCTTACAACATGAAATATTTTACTCAGAATATTTTCTGTACAGTGGTTGACGAGGGTGCCTTGACTTGCATGATGTCATTGGCATGTTGGAAGGCCATTAGCTAACCCATTTTGTCTTCATCACTTACATTGGTTACTGATTTTGATGGTCATTCGTTTAGACCACATGGAATCATTCCTTCTTTCCCCATGCAATTAGGAGGGAAGACCGTGTGCGTCAAAGTTGAATTGGTCAATGGACCTCTCAACTACAACCTTTTGTTAGTAAGGAGTTGGACCTATCCAATGCATGCAGTGGTTGCCACCATTTTTTGGGTCTTATTTTTTCCACACGAGGCTCGAATCATAACCATTGACCAATTGTCCTTATCCTATCCTAACCCTTCATCAAGGGAATCCACAGTCCCGATGATTGATAACCATATCCCAACACCATCAACGTAGAGGTTGGTTTGTGTCCATCACTGATGGGTACTTTCGATTACCCTCCTCCTTCTGGAGATGTCAAGCTTATATCGACTTCCCCCGACCAGCCTAGGGCTGAAATTTTTCAAATGTTGTCCTTCCGGATGACTTACTTTCATGATCCATGGACTCTTCTTTCCTCATTGGCCTCGATGAAAGGGATAGGGAATTCTGGCATGCCCATGCCCTTGTCCGCAACAGAAGTTGCATACAACATTGTCCAGCAAGCTTCGGCTGACCCCAATCTGACTCCTG
The DNA here is from genome assembly GCA_900067695.1 of Picea abies. Lineage (NCBI taxonomy): Eukaryota > Viridiplantae > Streptophyta > Pinopsida > Pinales > Pinaceae > Picea > Picea abies. Next base: position 3,375 of record CBVK0101512341.1, read on the forward strand.
CACAGGAATTGGATCCAATTCTCAAGCCTATTTGGGCTCAAGGTTCCCTTGCCACTACAAATTCTTTAGACCTAGTCTTGCCCTCAGATGAGGTGATTCTCGAGGAATTGATTGGTCTAGACAGACCCTGGGATGATCTCCATCACAGATCTTATTTCCTCACAGAGTTAAGAAAAATAGAGGAAGGTGAATTTGTGTTGACTATGATTGGAGATAGGTCTTGTCCTTTTAATCCTATGGCTACGCACGCAGTTTAGGTGGAGGGTAATATGGCGAGTATCATTGAAATGATCCCTATAGATATCTCCAGAACACCTGGCGTTGTGGAGAATGTTTTCATCAGAGTGGACTTCTCCCCCGAAGAGATTTGAATTTATACGGAGTTATTTAAGGAATTTTGTGACGTTTTTGACTGGTCTTATGAGGAAATGCTAGGGATTGATCCAAGAATCGTCGAACATGAGATAATGACTTAACATAATGCCAATTCGGTTTGACAGAAGCCTCGTTCGGTGAATCCTCGAAAAGAGACAACAATTAAAGTTGAAGTAGATAAGTTGCTTAAAGCCAGTTTTATCTACCCCATACAATTGACAAAATGTGTGTCAAATCCTGTTTCGGTTAGCAAAAAATAGGGTACGATTCGTGTGTGCATGGACTTATGTGACTTGAACAAGGCCTGTCCAAAAGATAATTTTCCCACTCCATTCATCGATTAGATTGTCGATGAATGTGCAGGTAGTTAGGTATTTTCATTCATGTATGGTTTTTCGGGATATAACCAAATTCAGATCAAACCCGAAGACCACCTTAAAACAACTTTTATCTTTCCTTGGGGCACATTCTCTTATCGTGAGATGCTTTTTGGCCTGAAGAATGTTGGAGCCACTTTTCAGTGGGCCATGTCTTTTTATTTCCACGACCATAAACATATATTCAAGGCTTACCTTGATGATCTAGCATAACACTCTCGCAAGAGATCTGATCATCCCACACACCTCCGACTAATCTTGGAATGATGTCGCTACTATCAAATTCGATTGAATCCTAACAAATACACTTTCTGCATGATGTCGGGTCATATCTTATGTTTCATAGTTTCGACAATAGGGATCATGGTCGATCCTCTTAAGGTTGAGGCGATAGTTTAGTTTCCTCCCTCGTGCACAATACCCCAGCTTCAGAGCTTACAGGGGAAAGAAAAATTTCTTCAGTGTTTTGTCACGAACTACACCAAGATCACTAAAGGGTTCAGGAATTTATTGAAAAAGGGAGTCCCTTTCTATTGTGACGAAGCCTCTCAATGCTCTTTTGAAGCATTGAAACGCACCCTTATGTCTTCCCCTCTGCTCTAGCCTCCCGATTATAATAGATATTTCTTATTGTACTTGGCCACGACAAAGTCGACCATCAGCATGGTATCGATTCAATAGGATGATATGCTCGAGGATCATGTCATTTATTACCTAAGCCGAGGCCTAGTTGGGCCAGAACAAAACTATTCCCATGTTGAGAAACTTGCATTGGAAGTAGTGCATGTTGTCCAGCGGTTTCATCATTACATTATGTTTTGAAAAACCACCATCATTGTCATTGTGAATCCTTTTCAATATGTGTTGACACGAAGGTTTATTGGTAGAAATATCAGTAGATGGATTGTAATCCTCGAGGAATTTGACTTGGATTTTGTTTTCGTGAAATTCAAAAAGTCACCGGTCTTTGCGAAACATATTTTGGAACTTTCGGTTGAATCTAGTGATGTTACGCCTGAAGAATCAACTATCAAAGGAGATATTTTTATGATCACATCTTCGGACCCCTGGTATGGAGATATAATAGTCTATCTCCAAACTTTGAAGTGCCCTGCTTCTGCTTCTTGCGACGAGCGTCGACGGATTCTCCATCAGGAACAAAACTATCTCATAATCGATGACACTTTGTATCGTCGAGGCGTAGATTGCATTCTTCGTTGGTGCCTTATACACGAGGAAGCATAACTTGTTCTCAATGATTTCCACACTGAAGCATGTGGTGTTCATTTTTCTAGGTTGGAAACAACCCAAAATATTCTACGTGCCGATTACTTTTGGCCTACGTTAATCAAATATTGCATTGAGTCGGTCAAGAAGTGCCACCCATGTCAGATCATCTTTCGAAAGATGTGGGCACATCCTGCTCCCATGTTTCCTATCATCGTTGTTGGTCGCTTCACTAAGTGGGGGATTTATTTTACTACATGTCACCCGACTTCATCCAGGGGGCATCGTTATATCATTGTAGCAGTAGACTACTTCACAAAGTGGGTCGAGGCTATGCCAACATTTAACAATGATGAAGAAACAACAACTCTCTTCATTTTAAACCAGATAGTAGCAAGGTTCGACATCCCAAAGGATATTTTCACTGACCATGGAAGTCACTTCCAAAATAAAATGATGTCCGAGTTAACATAAAATCTTGGGTTGAGGCAAGAAAATTCATCACCCTACTACCCACAAGCGAATGGTTAGGTGGAAGATGTGAATAAGTCCCTCTACTATTCTTCAGCGAATGATCAATTCTGCTAAGTCAAATTGGCATTTGATGTTGTACTCTATGTTATGGGCCTACTGAACCTCTCTAAATACTGCCACCAGTTTCTCACCTTTTCAACTCGTATACAAGATGGAAGCAGTCTTGCCTATTGAGTGTTAGATCCCGTCTTTAAAGTTGGTGGTGGAGTTACTGCCAAACACTTCACCGCTTGAGGAACGCCTATTATATCTCAAGCAGCTCAATGAGAAATGTCGTGATGTAGCCTCAACCAATCAGGCTCACAAGAAATGAGTCAAGTGTCAATATGATCGGTCTATTTGTCCTTATATTTTCTCTGAAGGAAATCTTGTACTAGTCTATGATCAAGACAAGGATCCCCTAGGGGCAGGCAAGTTCAAACCCATGTGGTTCAGACTTTTCATCATGAAATAGGTCTTAAAAAAGTGCTCTTATTGTCTGGTTTACATTGAGGGAAATGCCTTGTCGGAGCCTAGAAATGGGATCTACCTCAAGAACTATTACTCTTAGGTTGGTCTCCTGGGTGACTTCTTGTAAATATGTATAGTTCTTATACAGTTTTTTGTCTTTGTTATTTTATGGACATGTTGTTATTTATGTCATATTTTTTACTATGGAAGATGTCAAGTGAATTAGAGGTGTTCTTTGGGTTCACTGATAAAGCTAGCTGACACACTCGGAGGCTTGCTTCCGCCACTTGGATGGTTTTCACACCTAGAGGCCAGCTGCTATCTTCCAGAGGTATCTATCTAGGTGACGTCAAAAACTATTTCACTGAGAACATCACAGTGATAGAGTTGCTTTGTGATGCTTTGTCACATGGCATCTCTCACCTTCGGGTCTACTTAGATTCTCAACTGGTTGTATCCTAGTTAAATGGAGCCTATCGCGTTTACGATCATACTTTGCACCGACGTTTCCTTAGGGTGCGTCTCTTAGAACGTTACATTGATTACATTATGTATATCCATGTTCCTAGGAGATTAAATCAAATGACAAATACTCTAGCTAATCAATTATTGGATTGGCATGTTTCACACACATAAAAAGAAGAACACACATACACATGTACATACATTTGTAAAAAATGTGATCCATAAGACGATAAAGATGTAAATATTTATATGTATGTCAAAAAGTGTCAGAGTACATAGGTGGGCACGAACGCTTCAAAAAATAAGGTTCAGTATACATTATGGGGCTAATTCCCTCAAAAATATACAAAAACTGCTCTCGGCACATAAATAGTCCATCCTATCTAAGCTCGGGGCCTATTGGCCCTGCCATAGTGAATGACAACGTTGGCCAAATGCCGGAAAAGCTGGACCCAAGTCTGTGGAACCCCCACTACATGAGGTTGCATGGAAGGTGGGAGATCCTTGATATCAGCCATAGGAACTGTGCGAGTGAGCACAGTGAGGTTCCACTCCACCCATCTCAAAACTATCTCAGCCTCTCTTGTTGGAGGTCCCTCTGAGGCTACTGGTCCACTGGTTGTTGTTGGTCCCGCCTCTGGTTGAGGACGTCGTCGAGTCCTCGTGAAGTCTGTCGGGCACAGTAGTCCCACATCTGTACATAACAGATACATAGATGTCAGTACTCTGATACATATAAAAATGATATATAAAAGAAATTTAAAATTAAATAACTTTAAAAACATGTACCTATCTTTCCTCTCTCCTCTCTGGGAGGTACGGGCATGTCCAGATCTCTAGAGAAGTTGATTCCATCATAGGGTTATTCCTCTATGGCTGGAATCTTTCATGCCCACTGGTCGAAGAATTTGTCGTCGAAGGCCTCTATGGTCCTCCCTCCCCTCTGTCATGGTAGTAGTGTTGTTGATCTACATACCACTCAGAAGGAGGCTACATACCCCCGTATAGTCTCTCTAGGATTCAGACTGGGCACCCTCTCGAAGAAGAACGAGCATAGGATGGTTCCAAACCCAAATTTCTCATTGCTACACTCTCAACAATCTGTCAACTGCCTCTTCATGCAAGTGAGCATGGTCGTGCTCCAGTCATATATATCTGCCTCCAGGCACTGAATTGCATAATGCATGTGTACCCAGGAAGCCTAGTGAAGGGCTACAGAAACATTAATCTTCCCAATAAGCAATAGTATCACCTTCAGTGACAAGTTGGTGATCTTATTAATGGGAACTTGAGAACCCACCTTCTCAGTGCCAGCCTCACAATGCATCCTGATGTAGTCTTCAATGTTGAAATGCCCATGGGGAAAAGTGTGCAGATTGACTAGTTCCCCTCTCCTCGAGAGGCCAGTCAAGAAGTATATGTCCTCAGTCGTTGGAGTCAATGATTGCCCCTCTATCATAAAATCATCTGCATCTAGATTCCAGTAATCAACCAGGGTGTTCAGTAACCTAGGTTGTGCCCTCATAAATGGACACCGAAATAACTTCCACAACCCACATTGTTTCAATGCGACAATGGAAGCAGATTCCTCATCGACCAATATATCAATATACTCGTGTTCCCTCTCCCTCCAGTGGACATACATCCTATTCCATGACAGTTCAAAGGGAAGTTAGCTCTTGGATTCTTAATTTTTTCCATGCTTTTGAGGGTGTATGCAAGCTATTTTGGTCACAGTCGTGTATGTACATGGGCAGAGTGTTTTCTACCCTAGTGCATATGCAGGTTGTTCTTGGACAACCCGGATACATGTAGGGCCACTCCTTTTTATGGGAGTACACCCCCCAAAAAACAAAAATTAATGCATAAAATAAGAATGGGAATGAAGGAGGGATGAGTTTGTACTTATTTGGTCCAAGCGAAAGTTCATTTCATCCTCTGAAGCTCTTGAAATCAACTTCTTTAGCAAAGGGACATTTTTTACCTTTTGGTTAATTCTCAAATTGTAATGGTGAAAATGAGTTGTCAGCTTCTATTTATAAACTTTTTTTCCCCTTTTTGCCACTTTTTTGACCCCCTTTGTCACTTTTTCTGGCTTGGAAATCATTTAATTCCATTCTTTAGTTTCTTATTGGATGTTATGCTACACTTCTCCTTTTGGTTTGGTAACTTTTGGGGAGGTGGGTCACTTTTAAAAGATCCTTTGGTAAAAGTCATTTTTTCCAACGTTTTGCATATAAGTTAGGATTTCACCTCCACTTTCTGCATCTCGTTGTCTTTTCCACTTTATCATAGGATCAATCCCACCAAAGTGCGACACAGAACCATCATTGCTACTTTAGAAGTGTCATGATTAGGTTGTAGAGACTACCTTTACATGGATTCCCTAGATAGATACTTGTTGTATTTTGGCATCCATGTTGTCTCTATTGACTTTAGGCTTGGGAGTCCATGTTAGTCCTATCATGATTACGAGATTGAGCCTCATTCGTTTGATGCACCATCACTCTTGGCCTCACCCTTGGGACTCCCAAAATGAGAACTCTTTGTTGTATTTCAGGCTTGCTTTGAAATCCAAAAGCAACATCTGATGAGACTACATTTATGATTTTCAATCTTGTCTGGATTAACTGAGAAAAGTAACCCCCTGGAGTCTTATTTAAGCCCTTTTCAGACTCTCTAAACATGAAAATATTTTCGAGCGATCTTGTTGTCCTTCACGCTCGCCAAACTCAAATTTGAAGGCATGTCTGTCTGGCGGTAGTTTACCCCTTTTTCGGTCTGGATGGTCAATTTTACGAACAAAGGTATACTATAGGAATTTTGGTTCACTAGAAGAGTATTCTCATGTATAAGTTTAACCCTTTTTCAGGCTTGAGGGACTAAATTTACGAAAAATGAACATTCTCCTTAGTTTTGGTTTATCACCTTTTTTGGGCCTTGGAGATTACTTACGAAAAAGGAACCCCCATGGAGTCCATAGTTAAGTTATTTTCAGAATCCCTAAAATTGAAAAGATTGTCGAGTGACCTTGTTACTTCGCACTCGTTAAATTTTTACAGAAGAACATCTACTGGCATGAGTTTACCCCTTTTTTCGGCCTGTAGATTATAGAGGAAAAAGGTATGCCTTGGGAGATTCATCTCGCCGGGGGATTTCTCCTCAATAAATTTTATACTTTTTTTGGCTAAGGAGACTAAATCCAGAAAAGGCAGTGAGTCCATAGTTAATCTCTTTTCAGACTCCTTAAAATTGAAAATATTGTCGAGTGATCTTGTCTTTGTGACACTCGTTAAAATGGTTTTGAATAGACATCTTTTCATTGCTAGTTTACCCCTTCTTTCGAACTGACTAGACTATCTCCAAAAAAGTTACCCCTTGGAGTTTCCTTTTACATTTTTTCAAACTCTCTAAATGTGAAAAACTACCGAGCTTACCTTCTCTGGGCTCGTTAAAATTACATTGAAGGGGGTTTCATTGTGTCTTGCTAATTGCATTTGCATCTCTATGTCTTTGGCCTAATGTCAGCTCCATGTTTCTCTCTATTGAACCTTTGAAGCATGCCTTATACGCAAGGTTTCTAGCACTTTGCCTCAGCGACCTGACACCTTGACCCATGGAGGAATTTTCCCCGAGTGTCCTTTTCCTACACATGTCTCCTTGCTCTGAGAATTAGTGTGTTCCTTGTGCTTGGAACTAGTATTCTTTATTGAGACATTGGTTCCTCCTTTGTAATGTAGAATTCATTTATTCTTTTTCAAATCTCTTTAAAAAATTGAAAATGACAAAAAAATAAAAAAACCCAAAAAGAGGGGACGGGAAATATATATATTTTTTGGCAGCACAATGAGTCTCGTTTGGAAAAATCACATCCTTCCATTTGTTCATTAAGCATTAGGATCTAATATGACCTTAGGAATTTTTTCTCGCTACATAGAGTTGTGTCCTCCTCTGTTTGGTTACTCTTCCAAACACATGGAGAGTTTGTGTTGCCTCCTACATTGTGAACTTATGGCAATGTCATGATGCATGAGTCTAATCATATTTCATGTTGTTTTCCAAGGGAAGTTTCACCCAACCTGAGTCGACCTTTCTGGATTTTGTATCTTGACCTCATGGCGCAACCATCCCGAAAGTCCAATCAAGTCCTTGTTCAAAATCAATGAAGTTCTCTGCCTGATCATCGAGATCCTCTTGTGTTTTCCCGACGAGTTGTCGAAGACCTATGGTTAGTGAAGTCACACACTCACATAATACTCCTACCTGATTTTTAAAGATCTTTAAGTTGTTTCTCGAGCTATGAAGAACGTATCTCCATCCATCGGGCGTTATTGGCTTCTTGAAGATGGATATTCTACTTGTATATCTTTGATTTTGAGATGTAGATCCGTTGTGTATATCTCATGGCTACACTTTATATAGTTATATGACATGGATCTGTAGTGTATTTTATTGGCAACCATGATTTATTTCATCCAGAGCATGGGTATGCCTGCCTCAGAGAGACAATTGTTGTTTTGCAGATCGAACCTCCTGAACTCTAGTCCCGAGCTCACTCATTTTGTACATTGGTGAATATTTTATAATGTATTTCGACCATCATATGCTCTTATGACCTCACACATTAGGGGGAATCTATTATAACCCTAAATTTCTCTACACATGCATACTTGGCCTTTGGCCCTCTTACTTGCATTTTTTGCCAAATCACTACTGAGTTGCTCTTCTAAAAAACCCATTTTTTGAAGATGTATGCGCCCTGCACCAATACTTCCCATGTACATACTCTTGCTGCACCACTACAACCTGTGTACATATGCACGTTGCACCATTACAACCCGTGTATACTTGCAAAAGTTGAAAAAAAAAAATTGCAAGGAATTCATTGAGATCAGGAGATATTGGATAGTTTCCCAACTAATCCACCTCCTATAACCCATCACCCAACTGAATAACCATCCCTTTGTCATATAAAAGGAGTTGTTGGGGTATCATTCCACATATATATATAAGAACAGTGAAACTATTCTCGTTTCACATCCCCTCCTTGCCCAAGTAATTGCAGTCCTTTTGTGATAATTGCCTCAACATTCCCTAATTAGCCCTTCTTCCTCCATCAGAACCCATTCACTTACCAAGAAGAGATTAGAAGGTTGAGAGCAGAAGCCATACAAAGGTGCACTTGGATCTTGGTGAATAGGAGCCCGGACCAAGTTCGTGGAGAAGTAGTTGGCTTTGGTCGTAAAGGTATAATCATTGAGTTATTAATAAAAGAATTACTTTTCCTGTCCCAAATCATGGTGTATTGAATTCTTTAATTGGTTTATGTTTTGAAATTCTAACATCTAACCCTAATTTGTACATGGAATAGCATGATTTTTGTTTTTTGTTTGTCAATCTTTGAATGTAATCCAGCCTTGGGAGGAGGCATGCAATCAACAGATATTGCAAGTGCAAGGGGATCATCACCGAATGTGGAGTAGAGGTATTGTTACCCGATCTCTCTCATCTTTTTCTTTTCTTGTATGATTTTTGGTATGTTTTCGGTAGTTAGAGAAGTAGTTGTCTTTTAGACGGTTAATTGATCTGCCTACATTCTAAACCCTGGTGTAGTCATAGGGGGGTTTTCCCACCAGCATTTGGGTGCTGCAAAGAAAATCCTTGGTATGAGAATAACAAGGTACAGGAAAAATCGTATATTGACATTGACTCAGGGTGAGTACATAGAGAAGGTGTTGGAGAGGTTTAGAATGCATCATGCAAGACTAGTTAGTACACCTTTGGCCAGCCATTTCATATTAACTAAGGAAATGTGTCCCAAGACATAGTAGGAGATAAAATACATGTTGAGGGTCCCTTATTCATCAGCAATAGGTAGCTTGATGTATGCGATGGTTTGCACAAGACTAGATATTTCACATGCAGTGGGAGTTGTGAGCAGGTATATAAACAATCTAGGTAAAGAACATTGGGAGGCAGTAAAGTAGATTCTCAGGTAATTGAGAGTTACTGCTACTCATGCATTATGTTTTGGAGGTTTAGACATTGTTCTATAGGGATATGTTGATTCATATATGGAAGGTGATATAGATAGCAGGAGGAGAACCACAAGATATGTTTTTACTGTAGGTGGAAGAACATTAAGTTGGATTTCAAAATTGCAAAAGGTTGTTGCACTTTCAACAACAGAAGCAGAGTATGTTTCTTCTACAGAGGCTAGTAAACAAATTATTTGGTTACAAAGGTTTATGGAGGAATTGGGAAAGAAGAAGGAGAATAACACATTGTACTGTGACACTGAGAGTGTCATTCATTTTTCAAAGAACTCAGCCTTCCATTAGAAGACTAAGCATAAACAACTTAGGTATCATTTCCTACGATCTGTCTTGGAAGATGGATATTTGAAGTTGGAAAAGATACATACTAGCCAAAATCCTGTAGACATGTTAACAAAGGGAGTAACCAGGGAGAGACTAAGTTCCTGCTCATTTTCAGTTGGTCTTCAAGCATGAAGGTGAAGATAATTTTTCTAGGGTTAATAAGGATCATAGTCCAACAGATACAACAACAATGAAGTTGTTTTGATCAATATCCAAGTGGGAGATTGTTGGATGTGGAGCCTGATTATATTCCTATTTCATAGGTATTTATTTTCAGTCGTGTTTATACCCCATGAATATTGTACACCCCTCCATGTGGGGGGTTTGCATGGGGGAATTACCCCCCTGTAAGTTCTGGGGGAAAGTGGGCCCCTAGTGAGGATTTGGGGGAGAATCCCTGGAAGGAAAATTTTCCTTGTAAATGTATATTGTAATTTCATAGTAAATCTGGATCGTTCATTATAAGGTCACAGATCTGATGGTAGAATTTATGTTAGGGTTTTTTTCCCTAGAAGACAACCCTCTTTTATGAGGGAATTGTATTGCGGCTATGTATCATTGTGAATATTGTATTATGAGAGAGGAGACTATGAGAGAAAAAAGAGGAAGTTACAGCGGATGTGTTGTAGGTTGTATCTCTTCATTTGTTGGATAATAACAAAGGAAGGACCTGGAAATTTCTCTGGTGGGTGTATCCTACACTGGGTGAACCATGTATATATATGTCTCTATTGTATTGTGTATCTTATATGTTTTATGTCCGCATTTGTCTTGTTTTGTTTCTTCGCGATCCTATCTTTCTAACATATGCATGTTAGAGGCACCAACATGATTGAGGCCATTTATTCCAAAAGTCCAAGATCTGTCATATATGGGATGAGTATTGATATATGTTCTTCATAAAAAATTAGTAAGTTCAGGTGATCAGTGACTAAGTGGGAGTAGAACCCCAACAAAGACGACATAGATCGACTCGAACCATCAAATCCATTGAACAACAAGGAACGAGAATCATTGGATATGGAGATGAACTTGTAAGAGTTTGTTGTCAAAGATGGGTAGTCGGGGTGATCCATAATCCATGGGAGAGGAAACCCAACAATGATGAACAAATTCCCCATTTTATAGCCTTTTCCCTAGAGGTCCTATTGATAGGATTTCCCCCCCGTGATTTTAGGTTGGAATCACAACAGATCAAGACTGTATGGACAAGATAACGATCTTCCCTCCTAGACAAGCACAAAAAACTTTAAAAACTAACTATTTTAAAAGGAGAAGTTAGGGAAGGAAGAGGGAGAAAGGAATCACCTCATATATCCCCTTTGATGTCAATCCCACTCCTTTCACTGAAAGATCTCCAAATCCTCTGCTAGAAATAACCTGCAAAATGGACACAACACAAAAGATGTTGTGAAGGTAGTTACACAATCAAAGAGAATACATGTCATATATCATATTCCAATTCAAATTAATAAGAAAATATGTACAATGAACATATTATATGAGGGAAAACAAGTTTTTCTATTAACACCAAATGAGAAAGGTAAGTTAGAACCTTGTCTCTCCTTTAGCATCGTCTCGAAACCAACTGTTTTGGTTACTTCAAGAATACCTAGAGCATCAATTGAACGACTAGTCTCTTCCTTGAATGACCAAAGTAGGGATAAGGACACATTCAATAACCATATAAATATGAAAGAGATGTTGGAAAAGGAGTTTCCAGATAACAGAGGGTTTCTCTCAAAAGATTATAGGAAAGGGAGGCTTGCTAGAAATTGGCAGCATGATCTTGCACCAAGGGACTTGACCTCTCCTTAGAACTCAAGGGTTATTATATATATTCCTCAAGATGTTGGGGGATTTGGATTCCATTGTGTAAGGGAATGAGACATTGGGGAGCGATCCCCACCTAAAAACTCACCTGAAAAAACAAAATTATTTTATTTTTTATGATTTTTGAGGGCATTTGCGGGCTACAAGCTTGAAAGTTGAAAGTTGGGAAACCCAAAAATATTCTCATAAGGCATGTTTTTAAAATTCTTTTGGAGAGGAAACTTGGGAACATGTCTAGGAAGCATTGGGAAAGGGTTAGGCCATGGCAAAAATGCATAGGTGTGGAATTTTGTGCTATAACAAATTCCCCCTGATGTATGAGTTCATAAGGGAAAAATGATGGCCGAAATACATTATAAACTATGAGAGGTGAGGATGCATTGAAGTACCCATGACGGTTCCTGAATAACTAATTCAAGGAAAATAACCATGAACAAAGATCAAGCAAGAGCTTTTCTTCCCAAGTCGGGCATATCCATGCTTAGGAGTGATATAAGCATATTCACCAAAGCAAGTACATTGTGGATCCATGGTATATATTAAATTATGACTAATTTCCATGGCCACAAACAATACACAATGGATCCATGTGATAAATATGAAGTGGAAAGCATGGCCATGAAGAATATATAGTGGATCCATGTCAAATTAGATCGTAGCCACGAATAGATACATAATGGAGCTATGTCTCAAGATCAAGAACAAAGGATATATGGAACCAAGAGAATGAACAAGTTGATCCTCTGCAAGTACCAATGTCTTTGAGGTGGCACAATATGATTTGGGAAGGAGCACAAAATATGTGTTGCTCATACTTCACCCGAAGTGTTCACAATGATCTGTCATGGTATAAGTATACACGATGTCAATAGATGTGTTGAATTTGAACAACGTGAGACATCATTTGATTACCGGTCATTGATTTATACCATTAACAAATTCAATGAAACCCATCGATGATGATAATGGGATCCAAGGTACCATGGTACAATCTAACAAGTGTGAATAAATGAGATGCCATCAAACACCTGGTAGAATCTATTGAGCAAGAGAAATTGATGTATTCCCATTGTCAATAGAGATGGGACCTTCCACTAATGACTGCAAGCCCCGAGTTACCAAACATAACTATATATCCCTTTCCCGGAAAAAGATGTGTTGGAGTTGATGGGAAGACATCCACTGGAAGGAAGCCATTAAGGCATCCTCCATCAACCAGCATGAGGGGTGGAAGAAGACCAAATATTTGGAATAAATTGGATGAAGAGACTAATACTCGCGATGATGAGACTAACTTCGGAAGGCCAAATGGAAAGGTCAAAGACTAACTACAGAATGGTCGAAAAAAGTTGAAACTTAACCTTGAACATAAGAATGACATATTATGTGACTTAGGCAGCATGATTGTAAACTAGGATACATTTGTGACACATGAGACATAAAAAAATGCTCCATGTAGTTGAAAGAGTAACCAACCAGGGGAGATAAAACTCAATAATGAGAAAAGGTCTCTTACAACCATACTAGACCCAAAATGATGAGATATCAAATCAAGATTGTGCTTTGTTCAAGGGAGACAAAACTACTACCAATAAAAGAGATAGATGTTTTCCCCCCTCTTTTTGTTTTTATCTTTTTATTTTTTTTATATTTTTCATATTATAAAATCCTAAAAAGAATAAAAGAATGTTATTGTACAGTGGAGGAAGTGAGTGTTGTGGGTGAGAAAATTAGTTATGTAGTGCAAGGAACATACCTATGCTCAATGCAAGGAAGCATGTGTAGGATAAGGACACTCGGGGGATGTTCCCTCGAGGGATAAGGTTTCGATTTGCAAAGTCATGAAATGAAAGGCTGGGGCTAATAGGAATGTATGAGCAATATCTTCAATGACAACATGTTGAAGCTGACATTAGGCCTAAAAGTGCAGGTAGTCAAAATGCGATGCAATTACAACTCAACTTTAGGAATTAAACCTCCCAAGATGGTATTTTTCGTAATTTTAGTCTCGATGGCCTGAAAAATAATAAAATAATACCAAGGAAAACTCTTCTGGCCAATACTAGACCAAAGTATTCATTTTTTGTAAATAGTCAGTTCGATGCAGAAAGGGGTTAAAATTATACTGAAAAAATGTCTCTTCAAATCCATTTTACAAGTGTGACAGAGACAATATCACTCGACCATCTTTTCATATTTAACGAGTCTAAAAAAAGCTTAACTATGGACTCCCCTGTCCTTTTTCGTAAATTTTGTCTCTTGAGCCCAAAAATTATAAAACAAAACCGAGGAGAACTCTTCTAGTATGTAGGCTAGAGTATACCTTTTTTGTAATCAGTCTGTTTAGTCTGAAAAAGGGGTAAACATGTGTTGAACAAATGTTCCTTCAAGACCACTTAATGAGTGTAAAATGAGCAAGGTCACTCAACAATCTTTTCTATTTTAAGGAGTCTGAAAAGAGCTTACCTATTGACTCCATAATGTCATTGTGAGAAGCATGTAAGGTAGGGAGTCTCGTGGGTAATGGCCAGAATAAGAGTAAGAAACATGATGTTTGAACGTAAGCTCATGGGGAGGATAAACAAGACTCTCGAGCCTAAAACAATACTTGCATCATGAGCATAAAAATACAAGAGGATTCTAGACTAGAGCGTTCATGGAAGGTAGGCTCTACCATCAACCAAACAATGCTTTTGAGAAAAGAGAAAGGCGTCATCGCTTGTTAATGGGGTCGACCCTAGTTCTAAGAGACAATGGTAATTGATAATGCAAAAGTTCGAATGAATGAATCCTACCCTAAATTCCTTTTATGAGAACATTACCTGCCTAGGGCCTTTTAAAAGTTCCTCCAATCAATGACAAAAATTATGCAGAACATCTATATGATCTGAAGCCCTGTAAAAAGGGACCAAAACACTACAAAAGATGGCCATTAGTTGCAAATTTTGAAAACAAATATTGAAACAATAGGAAATGGGTTTTCAAAATTTAATGAAAATTTGTTATATTTACCCATTTACTATCCATTTTTAACATTTTACACAAAAAAACAACCAAAGTGACGAAAACCCTTGGAGTGCCAATGAGAGAAACATGGAGCTTGGAAAAACTACACCTCTTTCCACCTTACACAAGTAAGTAATCTAACCCTATCTTGCATTCCATTACCTCATTTCCTCAATTTATTTTAAATTTTAATCTTAATTTCAACTAATTTAGCTCGACTTTGCGCAATCGTGAGCTTCCTTAAGGCAACCCGGGGATATTCGTAGGTGGTGGAAACACCAATCGTGGATATTTGCGACTATTCTAACTATAGGTTGCAGATTCCCAGGGAAGGTTTTGAAAAAAAAAAACTAACTCAAAAATTCTTTGAAAATGTGTAGGATGTTTGTCCTCTAGAGGGAATGCGAACATGAAGAGTTGGATCGAGCAGTGTTTGAAAATGATGAGGAGAAAAATATCTATTTGCATGTGGCATGTATAAGTTCTTCCAAATTTGTGGCATGAGGGGGTGAATGAGATTATTAAATATCTTGATTGACTATTGGAACCCTGATGTCGAGGCATTCATGCTCGTTGTACAGTCTTTGACCATCATGGTTGAAGACATTTACTTCATTATCGGTTTGTCTAGGAGAGGGGAAGTTCCAAACTTTCAATCTCATGTAGGAGGTCAGAGTATCAACGACCTTATCAATGAGTATTATGATTCTGAAACCGAGAAGAGTGTCTCTCAAGTGATGACCAGACAAGTCACCAACTTGAGTCTCAGAGTCATCTTATATACATTGTCTTGGATTGTGGGATCCAACTCCTTACACCTGGCATCATGAGCATAGATTCAATATGGGGTTGAATTCCTATGACCCACTATGTATGACTAGAGCACTAGCATGCTCAACAACATGAAAGAACAACTTACTGACTGCAAGCTCAGGAAGGATAAGAACTTTTGTTTGGGAGTGTCCTATGCACGTTCATTTTTTAGCAATTTCCTATGATGAGCCCGAGAACACATATACGAGGACACCTACAACCATAGCGAGCCATGATTTGATGGACCTAGATCATAGCTCAACTAGGAGGTGGACAAATGTCCAACCCCTATGATAACGATTTCTTCAGCTAGTAGGAGAGGCAAACTCCCTTTATCAAGGACCTTCCTTATGCGGGAATCTATTTCACCAACGATCCTGACGTCATCATCCCTCCTAGAGACGAGCTACAAGATATAGGAAACCTTTCATTTTGTGTTATTTAATTTTTAATTTTTGAATATATAACTATTTCTATCTTTTTACGAGATCCAAAATACTAACAAGTACCTTAATTTTATGTATATAGAGCACTCGTGAGACCAGATAATGTCACGTGGCATAACTGATGAGGAAGAGAGGAGGCAAAACCGAGCGGTGATGTAGCGAGGACCTTGTGTAGTGTGGGCTGGAACTTTGAGGCCCTCATGCGCAATGTGCCTATGGATACCATTGATGACCTCCCTATAGGCATGCATTGTCATGTCATGGGAGTACCCAAGCCACGGTTCAGACTGTTCTAGCGTTTGGCAAACATCGTTGTTTGTTATGATAGGGTGCATCGACCTTAGGCCTAGGCAGATTGTGTGATCATATAATTTTTTTTTTTGTACTTGTATAACATTATCTAATCTTCGGGGGCTAGGGGGAACCATATTTTGTACTTGATGGATCTCATTTTGATATATATATATAATTTATGTGCGTTATAAACATTTTTTATTTTACTTGCAAATGTTGATATTTACATGTGACTATGTGTGCTTACTTTACTGGTGATATAAATTCCAATCTAACACATAATTAGTGTAGGCATTATCTAATTCATTAAATCTCCTAGGAAAATGTTCATAATTAATAAAATCAAATGAACGCTCTAGAAGGTGTACCCTAAGGAAAATCGTAACAACACTGGATCATGTACGCAATACAGGCCACTTAACTGTGAAACAACCAATTGTGAATCCATGAACACTTGGAGGTGATTCATTCCACTTGATAATGTGTCTCAAAAAATCTCAATAATTGCGTTGTACTCGACAATGTTGTTAGTATTTTGCCTGAGACACGCACCTCTAGTGGACACTAGATGACTAGAAATAGAATAAATCACCCAAGCAGTGGATGCTAAGTGTCGAGTATGGCAGCTAATGCCATCTATGAATCTGAAATAGATCAACGACTCCTCAAGAATCTACCACACAATAGAAGCACACCAATCACTAACGGAATAAAAGGATGAAGAACAACTTCTAAAAAAAGATATATACAAAATAAGAAATATTTTCCAAACATGTTAATGCTTAAGCCTTCGGGATAAATCATAGTACTTCTTGAGATAGAGCCCATTTCTAATCTCTGGAAACACATTAACTTCATATTTTGTGAGCTCATTAGATCCTTTTTATAAAAATTGTCGCACGACATAAGGGTCATACCACATAGGGTTAAAATTTCCTACCCCTAGGGAATCCCTGTCTTGATCATAGACCAACACTAGGTCTCCCTTGGAGAAACCCCTAGGATGATCATATTTATAATATTGAGACTTGACACACTTCTTATGCGCTTGATTTTCTAAAGGTACATGTTGACGTTGCTCGTCAAGATGTTCAAGATAAACTAAGCGCTCCTCAAGCTGGGTCGTGTCAAGAAGGAGCTCAACTACTATCTTAAGTGAAGGAAAATCACATTCAATTGACAAAACTGCTTCCACTTTGTGGACAAGTTGGAAAGGAGAGAAACCAATGGTAGTTTTGAATGAGGTCCGATAATCCCACAAGGCCAAGTATAGCATCAAGTTCTAGTTCATTCGAGTTGAATTAACCATTCTTCTTAGTATTGTTTTTAATGACTTGTTCACGGCTTCAACTTGACTGTTGGCCTGGGGATAGTAGGGAGATGAATGTTCTTTTTTAAATCCCAACTTTGATGCTAGCTCCGAAATCATGTGGTTATGAAAGTGTCTATCATGGTCAATGACAATCTCTCTCGAAACCCTGAACCTAGCTATGACCTGATTAAATATGAAGAGTGTTGAAATTTTCCCATCATTATAAAATGTTGGCATGGCCTCAACCAACTTAGTAAATTAGTCAATGGCCATAACAATGTAGTGATCCCCCTATCCAGAGTTGGGTGGCATGTCATGAAATCTACTCCCCACTTGGTGAAGGGATTGATAGTAATAATGAGAAACATGGGAGCGGGATGTGCACGCATTTTCTTCATCAATATTTGACACATGTGACACTTCTTGAATGCCTCTATACAATATTTGAATATCGTGGGCCAAAATTACTCTTTGTGTAGAATCTTTGGGGTTGTGGCAAACCCAGATAAGTGACCACCACATGCTCCACTATGGAAGTCATTCAAAACAACCTCTTCTTCTTCAAAAGTCAAACAATGACAAAGAATTGATTCCACCCCATGCCGATACAACATGTCAAGAATGATGAGGTATTTTTTATCTATGTGATGAACTCATCATTGCTCATCCCGTGTGTTGAAACAGACCTTGAATTTTTTTTATTCTTGAGGATGAAAAATTTGTATTTTTTGAGTCTTTGTATTTTTCAAATTTCCTAAAACAAGAATTTCATCACTGATAAATTCGTGATGCCTTTATTTGTTGATTTTTGGACAAAGAATGGAAAAAATCTAAACGAACATAAGTTTTCCAACACTTTTTCAAATAATCTTTTAAACAGGCAGTAATTTAAAATTTAAGGAATTTTAATTTAAATCGGAAAATTGGGATTCGGAGTTTTGCGTGATCAAATGTTTAACGCAAATTGAATTGCGAAATCCCGATCCCTGATTTCCCGATACTTTAAAAATTAACTAAAACATAATTTACTTAATTCAGAATTAAAAGGGTTTAAACATTAAGTTAATCACGTCGGAAAATCGGGAATCGCGGTTTTGTGAGATTAAATAATCTTGTCATCGTGTTTCCCGATTTCGCGATTTCACAATACATTTAATCCTTATGTAAAGTTTTAAATTAATCTAATCACTGCTAAGAATGATTAAGAGTTAATTAATTGCATCGCGATATCGGGATTCGCGGTTTTGTGAGAAGCATGTTTCATGTCATCAAATTTCCCAAAATCCCGATCCCCGATTTTCTGATTAACGAAATCTTGAAAAGGTCTAACTTTGATTAATTAAGATACTAAAAACTTTTTAATTTAAAATAATACATCGCGATTTCAGCAATCGGGTTTCTTCAATGATACATTTCCTCGACATCAAAAGTGTTGAAACTCCGAAAAGAAGGTTTTCAAATCTAATTCAAGATTAACGCTAATTAATCATCCTTCTAAACAAGGCTTAAAGTTAAACTTTCTTTGAATTTCTTTAATGCGTCATTCTCCAATTTAGTAAATTTTTATTATATTTGAAAACACCAAGAAAGCCTAAGTACAAACATTAAATGCATATCTTTGGAAATATCTTTTGCATTAAGAGCCTTAACTTCATAACAGAGGTACGAATCTCAATGTTTTTATGATATATTCGAAGTAAACTTTGAAACGGCTATATTATCATTTTAAAGCCAAATCACTTTCTGATTACAGGTTTTCAAGTTAAACACAGAGCTATGGCACCCAAAAAGCCGTCGAAGAAAAATGAAGATCAACCAGAAGGTGATATTATCTCTGATACTATCGCATCCAGAGTACACTATGTTAAATCATGGACTGGAATTTCCGAAAAACTAGAGGATGAGCTTAAGTATGCAACCACTGAATCGGAAAATCACATCCGAGATATTGCTGAGTCTGAGCTTCATAAAGTTTTTGCACGTCCGAGACTTCTCTCATATACCGATATGATCACCTTGGCTCTGGATAAAGTAGATGTCCCGACCAGAAGTATTCTGAATGAGCAAGGAGCTGTCATCGGCTCATTCAGGCCTGAACATATTCAAGTAATGTATAAGCTCTCACCCAATTATAGACACACTTTTAATTCTGAGTTTTTAGCCGAGTTTCAAAGAAATGAGTGCATTGAAGCTGGCCAAACATACCCTGACATGATAAGAGGATGGGCCAGAGATGAAAACAAGTTTAGGGCCGATTTACATGGAATTTATGCCACAGCTTCCTTAAACGAATATATGGTGTATATAGCAATGATGTTATGTAGACTTTTTGGGAGAAAGGATCCTTGTCACTTTCATGCAGATTGGACACCTTTTTTAGAGGAAGTTTCAGAAGGACGCAGTTTTAATTGGCACAAAATTCTGTCAGATAACCTCACATCAGAGGTTGTGAATTACAAAGAAGCTAGGTCAAAAGGACAACCAGTGTCTTTTTATATGTCAGCTTATATCATGGATGCCATTTGTTTTATGACTCCTTTCCCATTAATGAATTGGAGTTGGAATGTTTCTTGCCCAGAACCTGTTCATAAATATCACTCAGCTCTCTGGGAAGAAAATGTAAAAGATGTTTTTTATGAGGTTTGTCATTATGTAATTATCCCTCTGCACAAAATATTTTTTGGATGCGAACCTCCTCGCATTTCTAATAACATCATAGAAAACCTCAAGTCAGTTGCTGATTGGTTCATTGAAGAAAATTTTTCCTATGTTAGGGTTTATGGCTGCTCCATTCTGCCTCACGCACTCCCAAAAATTCTACCAGACAGGTTGATATGCAGAGAAGTGGCTTATCAGTTAGTCAAGGGTGGTATTGGGTTGGAATTAAAAGCTCATCAAAAAAAAGTATGGCCATCTTTTCCTGTTTATATCAGAAAATTCATTTTATTAAACTTAGGTCATTCTAAGTCAGAGTTCGAGTCGTTGGACGAAGTGAAATTAGCAAGCATAGAACACAGGAAACACGACCGTTACCAAATAATTAATCGACATTACATACAATGTAATTTAAAAGCATATGAACATGAAATTTCAATTTATGATGATGTTTTCAAAAATGTTAAGTCTTATGAGGAAGTGAAAAACAGAGTGCAAGCCTTGTCACCTGATGCACAGGTGGGGTTTTCATCTTTTCAAAGACATAGACGAAGCTTCCTGTCAAGGATTTTACAAGGTGAAATGTCTACTTCATTTCCAGAGAAAGAAACAACTCCTCCAGGGTTTGAAATTGATATTCAGGATAAGTCAAGTGACAAAGATAAGCTAAAAGATCCTGAAATACCTCCTCAGAACACAGAGGGTTCTCAGACAAAAAAACCAGAAACAGGAAAAGGAAAAGGACGGGAAACAAGTCCAATAGTTCTAGATGATATTCCAGAAAATGTTGGAGGAATGGCTTCAAAGGAACTTGGCAGTCCTATCACAACATTGACTCCACTACAGTCTACTTTCGGAACCCCTCATGAAGGAGTTCTATATGTAAGTGACTTAGAGCCAATCTCCAGAGATGAAATCCCCTCATCTGATTATTTTTTCAGTAAAAAATGAAGAGTTGTCTTGAAACAGGAACTTCATCCTGTAGGAGAAAGAACGATAAAAAGACATAAAATTATCATTGATGGAAAGAAACTCAAAAAAGGAGAATTCGCTACAGAGTTAGCGAGAACCATGGGTTCTATAGCATCAGCTAACATGTATTCTTTAGGAAATCTAACAACTATGCTTGAGCAAAAGGATCAAGAAATAATGCAGTTGCAGGACAGATTAAAGGAAAATGAAAGAATTATTGGGTGGGGAATACAAAGGGGTCTAGAACAATCTAGACTCAAAGACATCCAAGAAATCCAAAAGTTGAATAAAAATTTGGATGAGGCAAAACACATGATACAAGTTACTCAAGAACAGGTTCCGAAGCTGAGCGATGAAAATAAATCTTTGCAAGATAAGATTATTTCAATTACTAATCAAGTAATTGAAATTGAACATTTTAGGACGCAAGCATCAGAGATATATGCAAACATTGAAGAAGAACAACAAAAAATATTTTGTAATCTGGAAATCATCCAGAACTATTTTCATGAGTCAAATAGGTCTATGGAAAAGGTAGTTCAGAAAGAAAGAGAAGCAAAAGCAGCAAGGAATACTTTTCAAAAGGTAATAACTTCTTTACAAAAACCAGAAATTGGAAAAAACCAGAGATTATCCATTTTGGAACAAGTAAAAGGAGATATAATGATAAAAGTTTGGGAATCAAAATTGGCAGAATATAAAGGAATTACAAAAGGAATTAATGAAGATTGTCAAAGGATCTTCAATCTTATTGAAAAAGATTCAATAAATATCGGAACAGATGTTTTTTCTGAGTTATTGGGCAAAGTCAAAATTTCCAGGCATCAGCTGAAGTCAAAAGAAGAACTCGAAGAAAGGAAATCAGAAATTTCAAATATTAAATCGGTCAACACTGTAGAAATAGATAAATGGATGATATCTTCAAGTTCAAAGTTGAAAAAGAACAAATTCACAGAGAAAACAATAGAAAGCCAGTTGTCAGGCTTATAGAGAAGATTTTTCTCTTTTGAAGCAAATGAAGTACCTAAGGCTCCTAGGGTTTTGGTAAACTTTTTGGGAAAATATGTTCAATGCATTGAAGAAGAAAAAGAAAGTTCATCAACGCAAATTTAAAATTTTGTAAATATTTTTTAGAATTTTGAAAGAAATTGTAAACGGTTGACATTATTTTATGTAACCGTAATATTAGGAGGTTGGTTAGTTACCAACGAAAAAATTTGATAGAAAGGTATAAATATAATTTCAAAAGGTTGAATAGTGGCTTCAGAAATTTTTGGAGAAGGCAAATTTTTGTAATATCAGCTTTGAAGTTCATCGGAATATAAACCGCAAACAAGATTCTGGATCCTGAAATTTTGTGACTATGTTTCTTCCCCTGTTTATCATGCTTTGTTAAATCTTCCTCTTAATGTGTGTTTCTAGCAAGTAAATCAATTTGAAGTTATATGCATTGTTGTTTATTGTTTCAGATTGGTTTGGATGTTGAATGTATTACCGTCTTTCCTCTGAAATTACTTTAGTAATTTTAAGACCTGTAAACCTTATGTTCCTGAATATTTAACTCTGTTAGAAATCTTGTTTTTCTTTCATCATTGTTAATTGAAATATAAGATTCTTTCTGGATAAAAGCCTTATATTTCTCTGTATCATGTTTCATTATTTACAATTTCAAAATTGTTACAAAATCAGGAAACAACCTTGAATGTGTTTTTACATTACTGTTTTAAATTTTAAAGTTGATTCATTAATATCATATCTGAAAATCTGAAGTAACCAATCGATAAAAAACCCATTTACAAACCTTTAAAACCCTAACACCCATGACAGTCCCTAGTGGCAGACAACCTAACGTAGAACCTGGTCTTCAGGATCAAACCAGCATTGCCCTAAGCTTATTTAACACTATTTTACAAACAACGACTAATAGGACTGAGTTAGAAAGATCATGGGCTGCTATTGAACGTGACATTAGCATCCAAGAGAAATAGGAAGCAAGACAGAGACAATTGAGAAACTGAATCTAATCTAGTCTTTCTTTGTTTCTTTATTTCAAAACCATTTTATAAAAAATCTTTTTTTCGGATGCCTTGACAGTATGTTTTATAGCCTTAAAACATAAACTCAAGAACAACACCGTGAATAGTTCGGAGGGAGCTTCAAATTATGAAGATATATAAGGATATCCCCATACCAATGGTTCGATGAAGAGATGAGAAAATTGTTCTTGTCCGGAAATGAATCTATTGTCTCTCTTTCCTCATTGTCCACTAGGAACTCTAAAATCAATTCAGCAAAGACCAAATACTTCTTAGACTTCGTGGAAGCAAAATCCAAATTGAACTCTTGAAGCACAAAAATCCACTTGTTGTACCTCCTGCCAATAATTATCCTAGTCAAAACATATTGAAATGGATTGACAATGGTTATGATGGTTGTCTTACGTAATATAATATCATGTCGAAGCCGCTGGACAACATGGAAATTTTCCAATGCTAGTTTCTCAACATGTGAGTAATTGCGTTCAGGACCCATGAGAGAACGACTCAAGTAATAGATGACATGCTCCTAGAGCTCATCATCCTCCTGAACTAGAACCATGCCTATCAAAGACTCAATTACTGTGAAATACAACAAGAAGTCTTGATTGTAATTATAGGGACTTGACAAAGGATTTGAAACCAATGCTTTCTCTAATGCATTGAAGGAAAGTTGTGCAACTTCATCCTAATAGAATGGACGCCTTTCTTCAAAAGATGCATAAATCCCTTTTTTATGTTAGAATATTTCAGCACAAAATGCCTGAGGAAATTCGCCTTTCCTTGTAGTCTCTAAATTTGTCTTATTACACGTGGGGGGGTTAACTGATTTATTTCCTCAACCTTCAAGGGGTCAACCATGATCCCTTTTTTCAAAATTATGAACCCCAAAAGATGACCAGAGGTCACACAAAAAATACACTTCTGTGGATTCAATCGGATCATATAGAAATGACATCGTTAAAAAACTAAGTGGATGTGTAAGATCATATGTTGGGCTCTCTTGCATGAGTGAGACATGAGATATTCTAAGTAAACCTCCACTATAGGCTTCAAGTCATGAAAATCAAACATCATGGCCCGTTGAAATGTTTCACCAACATTTTTAAGACCAAAATACATTTTCCTCTAATCGAAATTACCGCAGGGACATATGAAGGTCATTTTGTGTTGACCTTCCGACTAAATTTCAAATTGGTTGTAGCGGGAAAAACCATTCATAAGCAAGAAGATTCCACTCCTTGCACACTCATCCAATATATGATCGATGAAAGGTGTTGGGAAGTTCTCTTTCGGAAAATTCTTATTCAAGTCCATAAAATCCATGCAAACATGGATTGTACCCTGCATATTATCAATGAGAATAGGGTTGGAGGCCCATTCCTTTAGAGGAATTGGGTAGATAAATCATGCATTAAGCAACTTCTTCACTTATGATTTTATTGTTGCTACCTTTCTTTTCTTCACAGGTCTCAAGTTTTGTCGAACCGACTTTGCATTTTCATAGGTTCGAATTTTGTGTTGAAATATTTGAAGGATCAATGATAGGCATTTACTTGTAATACCATGCGAAAACATATCGAAACTCCTTAAAGAGTGTCATATATTGAGTGATCTCGTTCTGTGAGCATTCTTCTCCAATAAATACATTTTTGACAATTTCAGGATTCTTAGAAATGTTGATCGAGATTGTCTCTGATATATTAGTCATGTTTCCTTTGACATAGACACCATGGACAACCAAGAGATTGACTGCCCCATAAACACTTCCAACAATGGATGACTTGAAATATCCACTCTATTTTCAACTAATTCCAAGGAGTAAATACGATCTATGATGCAAATCCATGAATAGCCTTTCATATTCAACCATTGCCTCAATGATTTCTTCATCTCAAGGAAAAATGATATCTAGAAATTCATGGGTCTGTCGTGGCCTGCTTAATAGCTTGATAAGCTACTTGAGCCACAGACAAGTGTTCGACCATCCCATCATGAAATGGTCCTTAAACCATGCCATATGGTAATAGTAGGGTCCATCGCTCCTGCATATACGACGTTCTAAATGAAGCGACCCTATTAACTGGAGTGGCACGAACATACAAAATTGGTGCGGGAGAGTCAAGATATACCATAAGTGAAGGTTACATCCCACAACCAATGCTCTTAATGGTCGACTGAGAGTTTTCATACAAAGGGACAATAATCCCAGGGTTAGTTTTCGTGTCAAAAAGGTTGGATTCCACCTAATCGATGGTCACGACTCTTTCCTCATGGGGAAAACATATAATCTGAAATATTGTCAAAACGACAGTCGTGATGGCATATGTCCAACTTCTTCCTAATAAGAGATTATAGTAGAGTGATTCATCGACTACTTAAACCTCTACGCAAAAACACTTTCCCTCTAGTGTGACCAGACACGAAGGAATCATACCATGCCATCAAAATGAACGTCCATCGAAGGCAGACAAGAGTGTAGAAGAGGGGCTAAGTTTAGGAGAACTGATAGATTTCCAACATGGAAAAGACACCATGCACGTTGAAGCGCCTTCTTCAATGAAAATTATCTTAACTAAAAGGTTATTGCAAACAACACCAATCTGAAACGATACATGATGTGCAAGACGTGGCCTCACATCAACAACATCAAACTTCATGATGATCTGACTAGAAAAATCAACAACTCCTATGGTAGTCAACAACACAGTGCGCTACGAGGGGAAAATTTGAAGCACCTCCAAAGTGGACATTGCACATGGCATCTGAGCCAAATATTTAATAACTGAATAATTGGGAGTGAATATTGCATTGGGGTTATGCGTTGTCCTTTTATAAATTCCCTTAGGTATGTGCAGCATTGCCTCCTTTTCAAGCTTCTCTATGTGGAGAGGGGCTTGATTCTATGAAGTTTTCTTACCCTTCTCAGTAGACTCTAGATTATCATAATTATGATACCTCATCGAATAATATACATCATTTAACTTCAAATTGCTAAGAATTTTTACTACTATATATTCCTGAGAGGGGGGAGCACTTGAAGTGCCCCCTTGTGGGTTGAAGTTGGAAGAACCAGCTTGCAATTTTTCTTGTGGGAAATGTTTTTTCAGCACAACAAGTTGTTTCTATTGATTTAACTTAATAGGACAATGGGTTTCTTCCATTTGTGGGAACTAATGTGTAAGATGATCTTCGTTACAAATCTTACAAGGAAAATTCACCTTCCTTTTCTCATCCTTCGACCCCTTAGCATTCTTATCCGACTTTTTATTATTTCCCCCACCACCTTTCTTACCCTTTCCTTTTTTCTTCTCTTTTGGTTGTTGAGGACCCTTCCAAGTATTCTTCTAGATAGAATCTACATTGGTAGACATGCTGGTGGAGATGGTCGAGCTAGAGGTTGGATTGGTTGTAGGTTGTTGAATAACAAGTTTTTGCATATGGCTAGTAGCTAGGTCTACGATTTTTGTTTGAGAAGAACCCACTATACCATCACCATGTGGGTTAGACTTTGTCTTTTCCAAGTTGAGTATAAATCACAGAGAATTTGACATAATCTCATAGATCATTCCTGACTGATATTATATTTGTTATAACTGATCCTCCCGAAAGATTGCTTGTTCTTCTGAAAACACTACCGAAGTTGCAAAGTCTTTCAAAATATAATGGAATAGATATTTCAGGAACCATTCAAGGAGGAATTCAGGTGGAACCTAGCCTTAATAAGGCTCTTCCTTCTCCTCCATTCTCAAATGTGATCAGAAATGTGTGTGGCATTATCTTGCTCAAAATTAGAAATAAATTTTGTCCCAACATCGTACCAAACAGGGAGTTGGAAATGGTTGAAGAAAACCATGGCTAGGTCCAAAAAAGTAGAGTACTTTCCCCTCAAGTTAAATATACCATTTGGAAGCACCTCTAGTAAGAGTATGTAGGAACAAACACAATCTAATTGAATTGCCATTGAGTGAGTTGGTCGAACAGCACAAGTGGAATGTCGTAACTTGGTCTTGCGAATCTTCACCACGTTTCCCTTTGAATTTTGGAATGTACAAAGGTATCTTAGTTGGGAAAATAGCCCAACTAGGGTCATGATGAATGGTATCATTCATCAACTTGGATAAGTCTGTAAAATGTAACATTTCCAAAAATGGTAACCTAGGTTGCATCATTGACTGATGAGCAGCCTAAAAAGAAGGTCTTGGGTTGTAACAGGCACTAGCTTTCCATAAAGATTTTTCTATCGAAATAGAGCTTGGGATGAAGCCTTGATAGCCCTCATTAAATGGAGGAACACCTCCACCTATTTTATTCCCAAATTAAGAACTAAGGTTACCCGAGCGGACCCCCCATGTGTAGGAACAAATCTTGGCATGGGGGTGGACTGATCGAGAAAGGGGTTTCCCCTTTGAGAAATCCCTTAAGAAGGATTCCACTAGCCTTGGATAGGGGTACTCCCCAAAGGTGCCCTTCTTGAAGAAAAAGGTCCTTGCGAGGAGGTGAAATGACCTAGGAAGAGGTTTCCCCCTGCCGACACCGTAGATGTGGCGAAAGGGTTGTTCTTGAAACCATTGTAAAGTGTGAACGGGGTCGACGTAGATGACATACTAGAGGATTGATTTACACTATCCATGGAGGTGCCCCATGCCCATACGGGGTTAGGCACGAAATATTGGACAAGTCTACTTCAGATGAATGGGGATGATGGAGGAATGTGTCATCCACCCCAAGACACAGCTTAGTAAGGATCTATAGTGCTCCCCACACCAACATTTGAAAAATGGGACACTGGCTGAGAACTAATCAATGTGTTAATCATGTCCATTGATGACATTTTGTAAGAGAAAGCATTCATTGTGTATGAAAACAATGCACCGACACTCGAGACTTGAGTGGGACTGACAACTGACAAGAAAATGCTATCAGTTGTCATGATGACAGTGGATTGAACCACATTTTTCATTTGACCCTACATACCAAGAGGAAAGATCCCCTCGATAATTATCATTGAGGTGGTAGTTGCAAGGGCTCCTGACCCTGACACTGGAGGAGTGTAGTCCATAGTGGCCTAGTGGAGAGGGATACTATCAATGAAGTCTAATCTGGGAGGTTGGACATGTATAAATTACAGTTGAAAAGTCCCAGGTAATGGAGAATTAAAGCACAGAGTGAGATCCTCACTTCTAAAGTGCTCAATGGTTACCTCCTCTGGTTCTGAAACATTGACTTTGGGAGGATCAATGTTTATGATCTTGGTCTGACTAGTTGGTATGAAAGTGTCGAATTGATCACGTCGACACCTTTATGGGGGTGGGGGAGAATTATTCCTAACCTCTTACTTGGGAGGAATTCCTTGAATTCTTCTCGATATTCGAGGAAGTAGGTTGGACACTTTGAGTGATTATCTCTTGGTGACAATCAAATCTCCTTCCTTAAGTTGAACTACATTCACAAAACACATTGCTACAAAGCCCTAAAATACATGAAAAACAAAAACAATTTTGTCAATATTCTGACTCATGTGTATTAGGTCTTGGGACGAAAATAACAACAAAGTGGGCTCGGGCCCTTTCGAACGAAGGCACAGGTTGATTAAGTCTCGTTGACCAATGCACGATGGTATGAGAATTAGTTATCCTAACCTCCACATATCAGCCTTATCTAGTGCAAGTACCCACACTTCATGAGGCACCCTCCAATAGTACTAAAGTGTGTGATACAAAATCTACCCAAGGTACTACAGTAAACCCCCGTAGTCACCTTGTGATATACCTAGGAGAAGCAAATAAGGTTACCATCTTACAGTCAGTTCCTGGTGGTTATAGTCAAAAGTTAGGATTGAACGTATGGGCAGGGTAACTAAGCTCGAAGCTCTTCCAGAGGAATGTCTATAAAAGGACCAGTTTCACTTCAGAAAATATTAAACTAGCTATGAAGTTCCAGAGGACTGACTCTAAGAGGGCCAATATTACTTCAGGAAGACTTCAGATAGGTTCAAAATTTGCAGATGACTGTCGCCAAATGAGTCAGTGTCACTTTAGGAAAATCCCCAATATATGCTATATCGACTACGTTCGGTCCATCTTTGGAGGGGAATATTCTCGGATATCCCTTATGTGACCTCGTGTTTAACTCCTTTGTTAGAGGAGCTTCCAGACCAACCTATACAAAATTTGAATTATATACTCCCTATATCATACACTTATGTTTTTTTAGTGTCCTTGGAGAAATTTAATCTCCAGCCAACACCAACGACCTAGCCTAAACTTCTTCATTCACCCTACAAAAATTAAAGTTTCTAATAAATTTTAATTATGTGTTCATTTTAATGGGTTTTTATTTACTCATAAAGGGTGTCGATGCAACTTTGGTGATGTTAAGACCAACTACAAAAGTAATGCAATATAAGAACACAATGTAGTTTCTTCAAATGAAAATGGATGTAACTATGCTTATGAAACAAATTCTTTTCTTTTTCAGATGAAAACAAAAGTTTGAGTGGAATATTTAAGACACCTTCAGATGCACCTTACAATTCTCTTTTCCAAAAACAAATACACACAAGAATGCAAAACTTGTACTACTAAATTCTTTTCTTTTTTAATGTAAGGATAGCATGTCTACCAAAGCATGATAAAATGCAACTACCTAAATGCTAAGAAACTACCTCTTTTCTTGCAAAAAGAGAAGGAAATTGTTCAAGAAATGAGAAGCAAACAAAAAAGCATATTTTTGATCTTTTTCATTTACAAAAGAAAATAAAAACAAAGGAATGCAATTTTATTCTTTTTGAAACAAGGCAAAGTAGGTAAAAAGAAAGAAATCGTCCAGCCAAGGAATCGTCAAAAATGCGGTGAGTCTGGATGTTCAGAAAAACAAAGTAGGTCTTTCAATCAACCAAAAAAACCTTATACTAAATAACTCAAGCAATATATTTTTCTTTTTTTGTATTGCACGCTTTCAAATTTTAACAAAGAAAAGATTAATCAGAGACTCAATAAAACCCAACAACTGAGCAAATGAGAAACTAAACCCAGAAAGAAAGAGGATTTTTTTTTAAATTCCAAATTCACACATGTGCATGACTGTTAGCATTGAAACTCGTGGATATCCACAGGATGTAGAAGTGAAACACGTGGATTTACATGGGCTGTAGAAAAAAAACTAAAAGATGCCTCGGTAAGATTAGAAAAAAAATTAAAGCCACTCCCATAAAGAGGGATTCAAGAATTGGTAACAACTCCTTAGAGGCTAAAGACTCTGTAAAATACTTTGAAACTACAAAAAAAATGACAAGGAAAGAAAGCAAGAGACCCTAAGAGACTGACCCAAACTATGAGAATCCCTAGTATGGTCACCAATTCTGTTGACAAGATTTTCCCCCCATGATTTTGGGTCGGAATTAGAACAGATCAAGACTATATGGAGAAGATAGTGATCTTCCATCCAAGACAAGCACACACAACTTGAAAAAATAACTACTTTAGAAGGAGAAGTTAGATAAGGAAGAGGAATAAAGGACTCACCTTAGATATCCCATTTGATGTCGATCCCACTCCTTTCACTCAAAGAGCTCCAGATCCTTTTTTGGAAATAACCTGCAAAATGAACACAATACAAGAAATTATACAAAGGTATTTACACGATCAAAGAGAATACATGTCATATATCATATTCCAAGTAAACTTAATAAGAAAATACATACAATGAACATATGATAGGAGGGAAAACAAGTTCTTCTATTAACACCAAATCATAGAGGTAAGTTACAACCTTGTCCTACCTTTGGCACAGTCTCGAAGCCAATTATCTAGGTTCCTCCAAGAATCCATCAAGCATCAACTCAACCACTATTATATTCCTTTAATGTCCCAAGTATAGATAAGTATGCACCCAATAGCCATATAAATAGGAAAGAGATGTTGGAAAAGGAGTTTCCAGATAATAGGGGGTTTTGATCAAAGGATTATAGGAAAGGGAGGCTTGCTATAAAATGGTAGCATGATCTTTCACCAAGGGATTTGAGCTCTCCTTGTCCCTCAAGCATGCTTATATATCTTCCCCAATAGGTTTGGGTATTTTGATTTTGTTGTGTATTGGGATGATACGTTGGGGAATGAGCCCAACCGAAAAACCCGCTCGAAAACACTAGGGAAACCTGTAGATATGCTCATAATGCAAGTTTTTTAAATGCTTTTGGAGAGGAAACTTGGGACCATGTCTAGCAAGCATTGGGAAAGGGTTATTCCATGGCACAAACGCATAGGTGTGTAATTTTATGCTATAACATGGCTCGTGGGCTAGGTGGTAGGTGTCATGTCTATGCCATGTATAAAGGAATGAGTTACTGGGATCAATGTGGATCCCACGTGGCAATAAGGGGAATTTGAAAAATGAATTCCAAGAAACTTTGTAATGTTGTAATTGTTGATCGAGAGCTCTAAATTGAGCATGGTTATAGTCGTTGAAATATCTCAATGAGAAGAGTCCATCTATGGGGTTCATTAAGACAAATGGAATGAGTGGAAAAGAGGAAATTTTGAACACCCCATCATCCTAAGTATGAATTAGGGGGTTAGGTGTCTTACAGTGAGAATGTTATCCACAAACATCCAAGCTATTTTTTTTTAAATGAACCCTTAGTGAAAAATATGTGTGTGAGTGGATTTGGACAATGGCATCCTTTTGGTATTGTATATAAACTTGGATGGTTAAACCCACGTGAAAGATTTATAATGAGAATGAGACTTGTTAATGAGACATGTAATACTATAAGGACACAACTAAGATTCTATTATGATGCAACAAGGACATTGCTGAGACACATAGGAGGCTAAAATGACTGAATTAGGATCCTAATACAACATAATTAAGACACATATGTGATACCTAGGATGCAAAAATAATATTTCAAGTAGGATGCTATGAAGACACTAGCAAGACACTAAGTAGACCCTAAGACCCTAGTAAAAGGGAATTATGATACAAAAAACGACCACAAGGATAATTAGTAGAAAATAAATGTGATCTAAGGACACAAATGATATGCTAAAAATAAACTAATGTGGATGCTAAAATACTTATGGAGATGCTAAAAGGATGCAATATTAATTGAAAGGATGCCTAATAATCTTCATCCATTCTTTTGAAATTATAATTTTCAGCCTTACCTCTTCGCTCGAAGGATGATTTCAATAAACCTTTTTGTACTTGAAAACATGGATTGTAATTTGCATAGGTCTAGTTTTTGGGATCAAAGTTAAAATAAGTGTGGTGATTTTATATAAAAGTGGATGTCCTCATTTTGTGCCAATCATAAAAACTAGGTTTCCATATAACTATGACTATGATCGAACAAAATCAAAATACAACCATTACACATATGAGAAAAATAGGTTATTGTGGATATAAATGCACATAGTGGATTTATCATGTACTCCAAGACTTAAAATTGTATGTCTATAGGTATATGAAGCATTAAGGGTTCTATATATCTCATGAAAAAATAATTCCAACAAAAAACTACCAAGGAAGATAGTAAGGAAAAACAATTCACATGCGTAAGAAGCCATAGGTGAGGGAGAGTCAAACAATAGAGTGAGATCGGAAGAGCGGGGATCAAAGTTAAAATAAGTGTGGTGATTTTATATAAAAGTGGATGTCCTCATTTTGTTCCAATCATAAAAACTAGGTTTCCATATAACTATGACTATGATCGAACAAAATCAAAATACAACCATTACACATATGAGAAAAATAGGTTATTGTGGATATAAATGCACATAGTGGATTTATCATGTACTCCAAGACTTAAAATTGTATGTCTATAGGTATATGAAGCATTAAGGGTTCTATATATCTCATGAAAAAATAATTCCAACAAAAAACTACCAAGGAAGATAGTAAAGAAAAACAATTCACATGCGTAAGAAGCCATAGGTGAGGGAGAGTCAAACAATAGAGGAAGATGTTATGAACTGGGGGAGGAAGGTATGAGGGGGTAGGATGAGAGGGGAAAATGTGGAGGAGGTTAGAAGAGGTGAAGCATGGATTCATAGGGGATGGGGAGTGGTGAGAATGAAGGAAAGTAGGTAGGATCCAAGCGGAATGGGGTGGAAATATGAAGGGGGAGGAGGAGATGAGGTGAGGGAGGCATAGAGAGTAAGGGGGGATATTTTGGGTTAGGGAGGTGAGAAAAGGAAATGGGTTGATGGATATGAGAGGGGGAGTGGTGGGAATGAAGGAAAGGAGGTAAAATCCATTAAAGGGTTTGGAAAGGAGGTGATAAGAGAGGGAATGTCGATGGGCATGGGAGGATAAGGGTGTGGGGGGAGAAGAGAGGGAGATAGGTGAGACCAGGAGATGAGAGAATGAGTAGGTGGGTTGATTGGAGAAAAGGGGGAGGAATTGAATATAGGTGAAGCGTAGATGGGTAGGGGATGGGAAGTGATGGTCATAAAGGATAGGAGGCACACAGGAGGATAGCATCTGAATAGAGGTATGGGCCCAAGGGTATACAGTACTAGGGTTTGAGAAGAGGTATAAGCAAAGGGTTAGAGGGGGACTAGGGTTGGATGGAGATATGGTCTGAGTGGGAAAGTGAGTTATGGGTATAGGTTGGGAGCCACTTTTCCATTGCATGGAAAATAGGTTGGGAGCCACTTTTCCATTGCATGGAAACTTATGCCAAGTCAAGAATAAATAGGGGAAATATTCTATTATTCTTATTGTAAAAGAATGTATGTTCATTTAATTTGTTAATTGAGCATAAATTGCAAATTTAAAAATTAGCTACATACAATTAGAGTCATTTTCAGTCTTACAAGGGGGTCCTTTTTTTCATTCTAAGCTATCTTCACATGTGAAATAGAAGAACATCATTAGCTTTTGTTTAACTAAATGCAATCCCAAGCCCATATTTCTAAAAAATATTTGGGTGGTGTTGAAATACACCATTGTTATTATTGATGGGACTTCAAGTGCCTATGATTCTTTGGATAAACTAGGCACAAAAAAGTAAAATATTATTAGAATCATTCGTTAAGAACAATTATGATTCATTTATAAATGAATATTATTAGAATCATTCGTTAAGAACAATTATGATTCATTTATAAATGAACTAAAAATTTAACAAAAGAAACAAGCAACACACATACCTAGAACTAGAACAAAAAATAACAAACAACTCACATACCACTATACATACCTATGCTCACTCAAGTAGACCGTCAAGATCA
This sequence comes from Picea abies, assembly GCA_900067695.1. NCBI lineage: Eukaryota > Viridiplantae > Streptophyta > Pinopsida > Pinales > Pinaceae > Picea > Picea abies. The sequence goes on from CBVK0101512341.1 coordinate 37,790, forward strand.
CTTCTAATACTAATGGTCTCCATTAAATTGTCATTCTTAAATTAATGCAAGAAGTACTATACTTTTGATGAGTTCTTCCTTGGAATTGTTTGTAGTTTGAGGTTTTTACTACTAACCAAGTTTGTATAATGGCATATAAATTCACTCAGTCTATAATATTGAAATACATAACCACCTTTATTATATATTCTTTGATCTTGTGTCCTATATTCTCCTTTAATAACCATCAACTCAAAATAAATTGAATTCAATTGGCATTCCTTACCAAGACAATGAGGGTATTCTTTTCCTATAGGAAACATGCCAATCAATATTTAGTGCCCCATTCATTACCTTTTGGGGATATCACTGCATATATGTTCATTGAAAAAAATGGAGTGTTGACAAGTGCATCCACTAAATCAACAAAGTGTACTAAATTCATGCTACTTAATCAAAATTAATAGAGTATTCACTGAACTTGGTTGTATGAGATATGAGATGTAATAATAATTTGGTGAAACGGTTGATTGGTCCTCCTCCAACTAGGATAATTCAGAAGCTATGTGTTGATCAATGGAGATTGATATACACAATACCATCGATCAAACCAGTATGTGAATTCACAATCATCCCATTCACTACTACAACATGGACCACAAAAGCAAGAAATTTTTCCCATCCATATATCAACTATAATATTATCTAACGTTTGAACTAAATGGAATCTATGAGTGCCCTAGATTATTTTTCATTCATATGTATGTGATCAATCTACATTGACCACCTCCCAAAAATATATCTGCACATACACTTTCCTTGTTGCTTGGTCTTCTCATCTTCTTGTTCCCTTTTCCATTACTAAAGAATACCATTAAATAATAAATCTTAAATATCAAATGAGGAAATTAGTTGTGAACTTCATTTATTACATCTGTATCATAGTTTTGATACATGTTCCTACTCCACCATGCTCCCATTTTTGTTCCCAATCTCAAAATAGTTCCAAATGTGTGGCACCTTTGATTTTTTTTTCAACCTAGACAACCATTGAAATACACAATAATTTTTAAGTGGCCTAAGAAACCATATGACCAAATCCAATGTTGATACATCTATATATTATTCTCCTTCAAGTGATTATAGAACAACTGAAAGAAATTTTGTACATAAGATAAGTCATGGAACTTATTATCACTAATGTAGAAATGATACTCCTTCAATGTAACTCTTTTTTCTTCGCTACTATATAGCTCATGCCTATATGTGATATGGACCATTATGTTGACCTAGTCTAAGTGATAATATTTGTGTTGAATCTCATTTTTTGGCTGAAGGGTGTAGTTATTAGCGAAACAAACCACATATAAGATAGTTATTAGCGAAATTAACCACATATTCTAAAATTTTCATCCTACCATCGAGCCACATGGACATGCTAAACATATTATTGGGTCTCTTTGAAGAAATCCTTAATGAAGTCATAGAATCGTACCTAGTGGGACAACAACAAAGACATATATA
>CBVK0101512378.1:0-10970 GCA_900067695.1 Picea abies
TGTTGATGGATGAATGTGCTCTCTGAATCTGGTGGTTTTTGGATGACCACAAACTCTGGAACCCTGCTCTAGGCTCAATGGTTCCCGAAACATTTCCTAAGTTAGCTAGAAGTTGGAAGATGATGATGTATTTTGCTAATTAGAAGTGCTATTGATGTTGGTTTAAATATGACCATAAACTGTTATGTGGAAGAAGTTGAATGTCTTCTACCAAGTGGAGGTTTAAGGGAAACCACAAACTGTTGTCTAACATAAGTTGTAAGTCTTCTACTAAGTGGTGGTTTAAGGAAAACCACAAACCAAGTATGCTCACTTGTTGTTGTTCGATTGATAAGACTTTGAAACTAGAAGCCTCGTTGTCAATCGTTGATGTTTTCCCCCCCTGTCAGGGACAAGGTGAGAAGACAAAAATCTATGCACTGCAAGATGTGTCAATACACGAGAGTGAATTCGTCGATATGACTGAGATATCTTCTTGAAATTTGATGACCATCACCAAGAAATAATCGACCCATAATGATTCTTTACTCTTGTAGATGTCTTGCATTTGAAACATTTATCTGAAGGATGGTTGTGTTGTCCACAATGCTCGCAAGGATGAATATCAAAGCACCGATCTTCCATGTGGCCAAATCATTGACAATGATCACATATGATAATCTGCTCTTGAAGTGGAGCAGGTGAATGTGAACTATCTTGGAGAAATCCAACAATCTGAAATTTGATCAATTTGGTGTAATCCAGATTATGAAAGGTGACATCCTTTTCATATCTGATATTTGTTCCATGCTTGTTCTGTCCGATTTCTTCCCAAGGTAGATCAGTTTGGTGTAATCCGGATTATGAAAGGTGACATCCTTTTCATATCTGATATTTGTTCCATGCTTGTTCTGTCCGATTTCTTCCCAAGGTATGATGATTCACTTGGAAAGAGGAAGTTTATCTGCATCTATTCTTGAATCTGGTGCTTTCTCGCTGAGTGGATGTTGCGTTGACTGTTTGTCTGAATCAACATCAATATCTTCATCATATTTGAAAATAGGGTTTTGAATGAGGACCAGCTCAAAATGTTGTCGACGATTCTTTAGCTCAAGTGCATCATGAAGAAGTCGAGTTTGAGTTTGTAGCCATGCTTCTTTGGCCTGCGAAAGTTTTAAGCAGGTCACAACATACTGCAAAGTTTCTTTTTCCAGGGTGATTGTAGTGTCTACAAAGGAGAGGATTAGAGTGTTCAATAACTCTATCAATTCCTCAACTTGAGCCATATTTAAGACAAAACTAGACATCAGGGTTTCTTGCAAATCCACCCAAACTCAATGCAAACTCAACTATGCAATCGACAAATGAAGGGTGCCGACGTCTACCAAAAATGCACCCGTTTACAATGAATTCAACTTGATTTAAAAAAAATGCAAAAGTAAACTTACAAAGAGACTGTTTTCAAATTACCTTGATTATGATCTTCTATGGACATCAGAATTGATCTCCAGTGACACAAAGCTTAGTTGTGTTGTTCAGAAACAAACTAGAAGGATATGGGGATGGTGTATCTTCCCATAGTGATTACAATGTCAGTGCAACACGACCAAAATTTCAATCTTCTCATAGCCAATCCAATTATGCTTCTTCAAACATGAAAGGTGAGAATATGCAATTCTCATTTCCAAGGTTTTAAAAGTCCATTCTCATTTCGAACATGAGTAAACAATTTTTTCGGCTTTCAAGAGGATATTTTTCACACCCTTCACCATGGAACAACATAGGTAGTGTGTATTTGTTGTTATAACTAAGGGTTCATCTCTAGAAAACCCAAGAGAAAGCCATGATAAGGAATTTCAACTTAGTAAATAGAATCTCCATCTTTGTCTATGTGATAGAGGTCGTGCACTAAGGGTTCATCTCTAGAAAACCCAAGAGAAAGCCATGATAAGGAATTTCAACTTAGTAAATAGAATCTCCATCTTTGTCTATGTGATAGAGGTCGTGCATAGAAAACTAGTTGATGCTCAGGTGCGCCGAACTCAAGGAGAAACAAACATTTTTTATGGGATGAGTGTTAAATAGTTTGGTGACAAAGGGCCCCCAGACAATTCAATTTAGTCCATGAGTTGTATGACTCCTTAGAAGGTTGAAATCAATGCTTTGATGAGAATAAAACCTCAGGTTGAGAGTGATAGAAGATTGGAGAATCTATCTATTCAATATTCTTCATTATTCTTCTCCCTTGTTGTCAGGTCTTCTAGATAGAATATGTGCATGCCAGTGTGGTTCGAATCAGTCGTCAATGAGGAAATCGTGACTAAAAGACAAGTAGAAACCAAGATTCCTGCAAACTTTTGAAGTTGTGATCCAACAAGTGGATTGATACCACTAAACAACCAACTTCTTAAGCGAAGGATTTGTGGGTGCGAGAGGTTGCTTTCATTCATCCAACCATTATCTCAGTGAATTAGGGTTTCCAAGATATTATTACTTTGGAGACGACTCCAAATGTTTGTTTCTATTTATTGTTTCATTCCATTTAACACTGCATGGGAAAACTGCATGGTGATGGAGGTGCGTATTTCTTCTGCAACCCATTTGAGTGTAGGATTCACCTTGGGTTGCACGAATCTTGTGAGGTACAATAGTTGAACAAATTCAAAGAAATGTTCTTACAACAAGAAATATGGAAGTGTAATGTTCGTGGGTGTAGTTACCACCGTTTCGACCAACTTAGGTTCACTCGAGTTTGAGACTCAATGAGGAACGATACCAGAATGGAATGATACTAAGAGATGGTCGGGCATGTGAGAAAGGTCGCAAGTTGATTCTGGTGCGATGGTAGACTGAGAGATAGCTGAATTTGAGGTAAACATTATAGAGAGAATAGAGTTTAGGAGGTCAATAGATTTGGATGTAGTTTGAAGAAGATATATGTGCGTGGATTTTCTTTAGATCGAGGCTAGCAACAAGTCAGGTAAGGTGCATCAAGTCACTAAGATATGAAAATTAGGTTTCTTGGAATACACAAAGGATCTTGTCGTGCTCTAGGTATGTCAAAGAGAGTTGCACGAAGAGGGTCACCATGTGCATAATAGAGAACCCCAACACATGGAGAGAACACCCCCTCAAATGATTTCACGTCGAGGAAGGCTGACAGGATTTCCAACGAGTGTCCCCATTTGCAGTTGTCCACAATATTTCTCACCAAGGTTTCGTTCAAATCTCAAATAAAATCGGGTTGCATGTCATATTTCTTTAGAAACGATGATCATATTTCTTCATAAAAGGATCCTCCTCAAGGAGTTTATGCACGAAATTGAACTTGGGTTTATCAATATTCACCAGGGCTTTGATCAATAGCTCAACTTAAAGAATTTGGTGTCCAAGAAACTCCAATACAGATACGATCACGCTCTGAACCGATGGACTAACAAAATTAGGGTTTTTGAGAGACGACTAATGTTCATTTCCCACAAATCAATGCACAAGAATCCATCAAATGAATATACTGGAATGCATAGGGACTGAATGGTAGACAATGAAGAATTTATGCATATTAGGGTTTCTTGATGTTGGATGCACATGTAGGCTGGAAAACAAAGATGCAAGCTCGGATGCATTTTTGTACATAAAAGGAAATGCTCATGGAATAAACTAGACGAAAAATCAGCTATGGACAACAACCATAGCAAAATTCAGGCCAAAAGACTATTCGCTATGATACCATTGGTTGACACACGTTTTAGAATAAGCATGAAGTGCTTTTATTAATGATATGATACAACATATATACATGATTATGACCCTTTGGTTCTTCTTCCAAGGGTATCTTGGACTCTCGACAACCGTTACTATTGCATGACATTTTATATTTCATCAAGTGGGTAACCCGAATGGATTACGTTTCCAACACCTTTCACTTGATTATTGATTTCGATGTTCTTGAAGTGCTTTGACTATGGAATATGCACATGATATAAAATGAAAATATTGATAATATGTTTTCATAGTTGATAAATATCCAATTAAAAAAAACAAAATTGTAAATGCATACTTCTTTCTACCCCTTCAAATTTATCTTTTCTTGATTTAAGAGTAGCACATATACTGCAAATCCCCATCCTTGACTTCTTAGGAATACATAAATTGTTGAATTGTTTCTTTCATATTCTTGTAAAATATGCATATGTAATAAAATTACCATTTCCTTCAACACCTTCAACATATTCTTTGTATAAGTTGTAGATTTCTCTCTTTGAGAAATTATCTAGAATATGTATTGTGTCTCTATCTGGCATACACTCTCCATGCTTGGAAAAGAAGTCACACATCCATGATAATGTAGTGTTTGTTAATGACCCACTCTCTCATCCATGATGTACCCTTTAATGAAACAAAGGATATTTTTCCAATCTTGTTTGGATTCTTGATAGACGAAGATTACTGATTGAGTGAATTTTTTTGAAAGCCTTTCGGAAAAGTAAAAGATTCCCATTGCAATAATCATATCCTATCTTGGTGGATATCACGCACCCCATTAAATATGAATTTTGCATGCTCTTATTCATGTCTCTTATACACATCTCTGAGCGGGCTGGCAAGGAATTTTGCATGCTCTTATTCATTGACAAATATGTCTTCATTTTATTCGAGGCATACATGTTGTCTGTGTTTTTCAAACAATTCTTTTGACAACATTCACTTGAAATCAATTCACTTATGGAAACTGATTTAGTGAGAAATTATTTCCTATACCTTGTATAACTATAATGATTTGGATTGATATAAAAAGGTCTAGTCCTGGTCCTAGACACAATGTTTCTCTACAATGTCTCCACTATTTCATCATCACTAGAAGGAATATCATACAAAACATTGTGAGGAGACCGAACAAGAGAATGTCAATCACCTTGATTTGTTGCACTTCAATGATTGAGAACGTGATATTCATTCCTAGGTCCATCATCATCTTCATTGATTATCTAATTAATAAGAGGAATATCAAACTCACTAGAAAAATGATTACCATCCTCACCACTGTCATTGGATCTTCCATGCAAATATTCACTTGAAGGAAAATCATCATCACCCTTAAGACTATCAATTCCAATAAACTCTTCACTAACACAAATGCCTTCATCATCAACAAAACCATCATTAGTGCCCTTAAAATATTTTCTTGGAGGAAAAACATCATCATCACCATCGATGCATTTAAATTGCCCACCTGGAAATTTTTTTCCACCATCGACATAATCATCTTCACTACTTTTAAAATCCCCACTTGAGGGAAATTCTTCACCATCCTCATTACCACCATCGACATAATCATCTTCACTACTTTTAAAATCCCCACTTGAGGGAAATTCTTCATCATCCTCATTAGTGCCTTGAAAGTCCTCACTTGGAGGAAAATTTCCATCATCGTCATCAGTACCTTGAAAATCCTCACTTGGAGGAAAATCAACATCAACATTGTTTCCTTTAAATTCCGCACTCGGGAAAGAGTGTCCACCATTGGCATAATCATCTTCGATTCTTTTAAAATTGAGGGAAATTCTTCATCATCCTCCTTAGTGCCTTGAAAATCTTCACTTGGAGGAAAATCTTCATCATCCTCATCAGTGTCTTGAAAATCCTCACTTGGAGGAAAATCATCATCATCAACATTGTTGCCTTTAAATTTTCCACTTGGTAAAGAGTGTCCATCATTGGCATAATCATCTTCACTACTTTTAAAATCCCCACTTGAGGGAATTTTTTTATCATCCTCGTTAATGCCTTGAAAATCCTCACTTGGAGGAAATCTTCATCATTCTCATCAGTACTTTGAAAATACTCACTTGGAGCAAAATCATCATCATCAACATTATTTCCTTTAAATTATTCACTCGGGAAAAAATTTCCACCATTGGCATAATCATATTCACTAATTTTATAATCCCCACTTGAGGGAAATTCATCACCATCCTCATTAGTGCCTTCAAAATCCTCGAAGGAAAATATTCATCATTCTCATCAGTACTTTGAAAATCCTCACTTGGAGGAAAATCATCATCGTTAACATCAACATCAACATTGCTTTCTTTAAATTCTCCACTTGGGAAAGAGTGTCCACCATTGGCATAATCATCTTCATTATTTTTAAAATCCCCACTTGAGGGAAATTCTTCATTATCCTTATTAGTTCCCTAAAAATCCTCACTTGGAGGAAAATATTCATCATCCTGATCGGTACCTTGAAAATCCTCACTTGGATGAAAATTATCATCCCGTTGTCATGTACAACAACCCTCCCAAATTTGCATTTATTGTAAATAAAAATAACTCCTTATTTATACAACTTTGGCACGTGTGGATGGAGGTGTCTCTTCACTGGTAGGGCCAACTTCTTCTTTTGGGTGGTTATAATCACCTTTAATATATTCTAGGGTCTCTTTAATATATTCTAGGGTCTCTTTAATATATTATGGGGATGACTTCTTATTCTGCCTATTACAATTATGTTTTGACCAATCCGCGAAAGGGGATTTGGTCTTTTATAATAGCCGACATGATCAAACCGCGATAAGGGATTTATCTAATGAATAATACAACAAGAATAATTATAATACACTTTGCAGTTACATTATTTCAACACTTATATGGCTCATTTTTCTGCGATACTTCATTTTGATATGGCTGCCTATATCTGCAAGTCTTGCAACATTGGATGAAAAAATCTAGAGGGTCATGTCATCGAAATATTTCCTCCCCAAAATGGAAGGTGGTCAGAGTCTTTGCTTCTGCTATTGCTTCCTTGACATCCTTAAATTAGTAAGCTCCTACATAAAATGAGAGTGCGGGCATGGAGCCTTCTTGTCTCATGTTAGAGTTACTCCAACTCCATGTACGAGAGTTTGATACACAATCTCCTAGAGTGTTATATTGTCAGGAATGAATTTGGGAAGTAGATGAGGAGCCTTAATAACTCCCAAAACTTTGATGTATGTTCCCTTTTCAATGACATACTGATAAGAGAATTCTGTGATATCTTTCTCTACAAAAATCCTACAACGAGGACCTTTTTCTGATGATTAATTGCATGTGAACATGAGTAAATAATTTCTAATCATTGCATATTAACATGAGAAAATGGTCATAGTTACATGTCTATGTGTATTTTAATCTCTACTTAATCAAGCAAGAATGCAAACAAAACTCACACATATAATTTGACACCCATGTATTAACGAAGTTCACCAGAATTTTCTGGCTACATCTTTGGATCCACTTGGAATATGAATCAAATTATTATCCTTCTATAGTAGGGCTGAAACCATTTCACAAAATGCGGTACATGCTCCTTACAGTGTTGAAACCCAGAGCAACCTTCTCTTACACAAAGAACTTAAGGCTCTCACATAAGTGACATTTCTTCATACATGAGAATGACTACAATCCTCACCATGCAAAGCTCTCTCAATCCAAGGGGGCCTAAAGTGCCCTCCCTCACATTGCTTACATAAGGAATTTCTATAGTTTCCCTCTCTCCATAATTAAAAGAGACAAGATCCACAAGTTTAGGATCTAAATAACAACTTCTTGTCATGTACAACAACCCTCCCAAATTTGCATTTATTGTAAATAAAAATAATTTGGGCCCCTTTATTTTTGAATTTTTTTTCTCAATTTGGTTTATTTTTTCTTTGTAAATATGTTTGGAATCCTGATTTCAAACTGAGCATCAATGCACTTGTTAAGTTTAGAGCTGAGCATTTTTCATATTTTGACTCTTATTTATATTGACGATGCATGCATTCTTTTGAATTTCTTGAATTTTAACATAAAACTCAAAATACAATTTTGAGATTTTCCTTGTGTCATATCATTTTTAGGTCGATTTTATTGTTTTTTTAAGTTGTTTTGAGTATCAAATTGATCATAAAGTGTTGTGTTTAGATTTTATATATTATTCATCTCTAATGATCTTGATCATATTGCTTATATACATGTTCATGATAATGTTTTTACCTGATCCACACAAAAATATATTAGATAGGCTATTCAAAAGTTGTTTTTCATCCTATGTCTTATTTATTTCACCATTTTATATTATTTGGATGAAGAATTAAAGATATTTTATTTCATATTGAGATTTAATGCACTTTGTTATAGCCTACCTTATAATTAAAAATATGCTCAAAGCATTATACATTAATCTGTGATATTCATCATTTATATGGTAAAATGTTTATGAACAATGGATGAATTAGTTAATCATGACAACAATGTTATTAATGTGATTAATACTATCAACTTAATACATGATTTGGGTAACAAAACATTTTGAATTTTGGGTTTGCCATATAGCATTTCAACTTGTTTTTCTTCTACTCCATGTAGTGGGTTAGGATATCATAATGTGCCTTGCCATAAACACAAAATTAATTCACCCATCAAAGTTGAGATAGGCTTATAATTTCTCATCCTTTCACGATTTAGGGATTTTCTATCATAAGGGTTTTTTCATTATGCGCAAGGGTTTCATACATACAACTCTGTATTTCACATATTCACTTCAGATTTTGCTTGGCCAATTCTCTCATAGGTTTAATCTTCATATTTGAGCCTTAAGCTTTTGCATTTGTTGAAGCAAATTAGTTGAAAATGGTGGGATATCTTTGATCATTTTGAAGGATTGGTGAATTTGTTCCTAAACAAAGCAGTAATTTTGCATGGTGAATTATGAACAAATGGTTGAGAATCATGGGAAACCGACGGAAACCCATTTCTAGAATGGGCCATTTTACTTGAATTGCGAGCGATTTATTCAAAAAGTGAATATTTTCAAAGATATAATCCACTTTCTAGGATGAATTTTTCCAAAAAAATCTGTAGCCGCCTTTTTTTTTAGAACTAAGACCAAAAGGGTTAAGTTTTGTGCTTAGTTTCAATGAGAAAATCTGCGATTTGGGAATTGCAAGTTTCAGATATTGAAAATAAAAGTATGATTTCTCTATTTATATATTTTATTTTTAATATTGAATGATTTAATACGCTCATGATTATTCTTGAATTATTCAGTTATTTAGACAAAATCTGAACAAACTCACAAATTTCATTTTCAGTTTCTAATAAAACCGTATTGAATCTCAGAAAAATAAAACATGGGTTTTTATCAGAATGGATAAATTTAGTTGAATCATGGGGATTTTCCCAAATTGATGAGTAGTTTTGGATATATTCTTGGTCCATTGGAAGACATTTTTTCAAGTTATGCTCATGCACCAACTAGAGGAAAATTTATGAGCAAATCTTGATTTTGAGATTTTAAAATTTGTTCTATCATTATTTGACTTTATTTTTGCAGGGATAATCTACAAAATAGTTTGGGATTAGTGAAATAAATCTCCCTCATCTTCAAACTCCTCAAGAAACCCTGCAACATATTACAACAAGTCAGAGTTTGAAATTTGTTTTAAAAGACAATTCCGAAATTTTGATTGAGAATATAAAAATCTCTATAAAATTTCTGAACATGATGATATTTCTCCACCTGTTATACAAGTTTTTGACATAATTTTTTTTTCTATCCATGACTCTTTGAATGATAAGAAGAATGGTATTATAACATTATGCATGTTTGGTAAGGAAAAAGTGGAATTCAAGCAAAAATATGTTAAGATCAAAAGCTTGTTGGCAATTGATTTTTTTTCTTGAATCAATTTTTTTTTTTTTTCTTTCAAATTTATGAAATCAACATCATTAAATGTCAAGTGCTTAATTTAGATGTTGGTTTGAAAAACAATGAGTTAAATTGTTTTTGATTTATTTAATTTCGTTTTTTTAAGAACATCTACAAAGTTTGAAATTTTGTTGTTGTCCCGATTTTTTTATTTTTGTTTTTTATTATTAATTAGTTTTCATTTATGATGACATGTGTACAAAGAAGGATTTGGATCAATAATTGTACATAAATTTCAAGGACAAGTGGAAGATTAATATCAAATAGTTACAAAATTATTTTTGAAAAAAACAAAAACTAATTTCTACTTTTTAGGAGGTGGTTGAGTTTTTTTTTTTAGTTTTAGAATTAAAACAATTTTATGATAACTATTTTTTAGTTTTTAGTTTTAGCTAAGAGGGGTCTCTTTTCTTATAAAAGAGGAAAGAGAACCAAAGAGGAAATGGTTACAGATTCTAGATATCTGAAACTAGTGGAAATAATTCTACAGGGAAAGAAGCACTTGATTACACTATTGTATTCGAGAGATTCTCTTTCTGTGGGATTCTTGAGGATTGTGTAAGACCAGATTTATTTGAAAATAATAACAAATTTTCATTCACTTGCACTATTGTATGATTTGAAAAACATGTTGTTACTTCTTCTTGTTAATTCAGTTTTGTTTTGAACCTTTAATTTCTTAAAGCTATCTTTACAGAGAGGAAAATATTTCAAATCAGAATTCGATTATAGATTCTTGAAAATTTGATTGTAGTTAATGATAATTATTTATCATTTAATTATAATCTTGTTTTGTTTTAATTATTGTTGCATTGAAAGAATTGTTCTTCAATATGATAGTAGATTTTTTATTGAATCTATTTTATTGAGTTTAAGTATATGTTTTGGTTGACTTAAATAACTATTTATTTAATCCATTACATTACATGTTCATGTGAATAACTTGCAAATCATATGAACTGTTTCTATGATTTGCAACTAAATTTTAATCTTGAATTGAATATCAGTCCTCTCCCATTTTCTCACTTGGCTCTTGGTTTGGATGAGATCTGTATATTGTCCTAATCAAGATAGAATATATTGGATTTTCTTTTTGTTTTCTTGCATCTTCGGATTAATCTGCATTGGTATTTATTCCATAAGTCTCCTTTTGAAGGAGCGAAATCTAGTGTGGTGTAGTTGAGCCTTTGTTTCATCCTTAAGATTGTTTTCTTGTAAGCATGCCACAAGAGAGTGATCCCTTTCTTTTTGTTTGCTG
>CBVK0101512399.1:0-10792 GCA_900067695.1 Picea abies
CCACTGATTACTTTACTAAGTGGACTGAGGTTGTCCCTCTTAGACATGTGCAAGATGAACAAGTAATCTCTTTTCCAGATTTGTCCTTCCAATAAAAATCATTACAGACAATGGTCTAGCCTTCATTTCTGCAAAATTGACCCAATTTATGGCTAAATTAAGTGTCAAGCATTTCACTTCATCTGCTTATTACCCTCAGGGAAACGGACAAGTAGAGTCTACTAATAAAAACTAGGTCGGAATTATAAAGAGAATCATAGAAGACAAACCTCGCCAGTGGAACACACTTCTAACTTATGCTCTTTGGGTAGACCATACTACCACCAAAGAAAGTACAGGCTTTACTCCTTTCCATCTCATATATGGCCAAGAGGTTATTCTACCTATTGAATTGGAACTTTCTTCCTTACGGTTGATGTTAGAGACTGAAGAATTAAATTCTTTTGATGTTTCTCAAAGGATAAATACATTGCTAGCCCTGGAAGAACAAAGAAATTTTGTGCCTTGGAAAATTTGAAGAGGAGGCAACAAACAGTGAAGAAGTATTTTAACAAAAGAGCAAAGACTATTGAATTTAAAATGGATGACAAAGTCTTATTGTGGGATTCATCTCATGCTGAGAGAGTGAGACATTCTAAATTCCAAAAGTTATGGCTAGGTCCATTTAAAATTGCTTTTATCCTCAGCACAAATTCATATCTTCTTAAGGACATGGATGAGCAATTGTTTTCTTACAGTACCAATGGTTCCCATTTGAAACATTATGTGGAACCAACTTGACCACCGACTCAATTTTTTGTAAATATGATTGTTGTATATTTTTTTGTCTTACGTATTTTCTGTCATTTTGGTTTATTAAGTTTTATTTTTTGTTGTTTGTTTTGCATGGTCACCAGAAATAAAGTCTGGAATAGTTTTTCCATAATGATTTCATTATGTAAGTATTGTTGATCAATGAAAACTAGATAGACACAGCTGCTATAGTATCTTCCTTTTGAGACACTGAGGGAATAACTTTTTCCTTTCAATATTGTTGTAGTATAGTTGGTTTTGTTTTCTTCCTTGTTTCTGTATTGAGTTTTATTTTCTATTGTTTGTTTTGCATGGTCATCAAAAATAAAGTCTGGAATAATTTTTCCATAATGATGTCATTTTGTAAGTATTTTTTATCAATGAAAACAAGATAGACACAGTTGCTACGATATATTCCTTTTGAGACACTGAGGGAATAGCTTTTTGCTTTCAATAATGTTGTAGTATAGTTAATTTTGTTTTCTTCCTTGTTTATGCTATCCCTTTCTTCCCTCCATCCTGAGATTCAAGAGCATATCAGAATCATTCTCCTTGAAATTTTGAAAAGTGTTATCAGTTGCGAACCTTGTTGATTGTTATGCATACAGGACCACTTCCCCTCATACATCTCACTTTCCATAACTTATTCCCCGAAGTCCCATCTCATATTTTCCCTTAAACCATCATTTTCCCCCTGTTGCATAACTATTTTTTGAGTAGTTTCAATAACCTACTTATACCGATCTATGGATCCTAGCATTCTAAGTTCTAAAATATATTGAGAAGGGATTTCCTTGTGGAGTCACCAGTTTGTTGACGCCTAAAAAAAAGTGCAACATGAGATCCCTTCCTGCAAATAAGTTGCAATGCATTTATACGTACATATTATTAATACTGAATAGGTGGGACCCCTTTAGGATAGTGATAAAAGGAAATGACTCATCTTGTTAAGATGTCAAAGCTTCGCTTATTATTGCATTACAAGAATAATTACACAATTGGGAACAAAAGAAAAACTCTTGTTCTAATTGCAATTTATGGATGATTGGTTTGTAATTTGATTTGAAAAGAAATGTTTATGTCGTTAGACATTCTTGTCCTTGCTACATCTAGACTATAACACTAAGCATGAATTATACGCAAACTTATGTTATATTTGGACAATGGGTCATCATATGGTATGGAATTTATTTGGCAAATTGTATATGTTGTGGATCCTTGTGTTGGTTTTGGACCCGACTTTTGATATTAGAAGTTTGTATAGTCACTTTGCTAAAAAAATGTACATATGTGTAAAGGGTTGATGGAAGCTAGCACGCTTCATTATGCTATGGTTGATGACATTTAATAATGGGAGATGGGAAGCGACATGCATTTATTGCACGTCGTTCTTACCCTATCTCGAGGACGCCACCTTCACTATCTTTTTGGTATTTGTTGTGGGCGCTCTAGTAAATAGAAACTCCACCATTTTCGGCCCTTGAAGGAGTTTCATTTTGTGGTTTCCTTAGCTTTACTCTTACATGTATGAAATGTTTATCTCTTCATTCATTAAATTGAAACTCTGCTCGACTTAAAATTGTTTTGTTGGCTCTAGGATTTTTCATACAAAACGAATTTGTGCTCCAAAGTTTATAACATTTCTTTTAAAAGAACTCTGGTTGTGCGAAATCGCATTTCAATTTGGGTTTTCCTTGTTTTTCCTTTTGGGCATTTGAGCAACTCAAACCAAAACTATAGCTTGACTCTATGTTTGGGTTAGGGTATGAATTATGTTGTGCCTAGAGAAAACATTGTATTTGTGTTGGTGATACAAATTCCATGGTGTATTGTTTGTATTTTGGCTGTGCAAAATGCAATGTGATCGTATTTGCTTTCTTGTTGGCATAAAATTGACCTGAACCTGAATTATTATTTGGCGTTCTACTCTTGTTGGATTATATGGATTGATTACTTTTGGAACAAACATTGGCAATTGTACTGTTGGAAAAGGTTTTTACAGCGATTAAGTTTGTGTTTGCTCAGATTTTGTCACTAATTTATAAAGTGTTCTCTTTTTCTGTAAAAGAAAAGGGAAATGAAGGTTTCTTATTAAAGTGTTCTCTTTTTCTGTAAAAGAAAAGGGAAATGAAGGTTTCTTATATTACCCTAGCCAGACCCGGACCTTGGAAAAATTGTATGTGGTAAATGTTGCCACCTTGGAAGTTTGCCAAGAAATTATTTCTGGGAAGGAATTATTATAGTCGTGCTTAAGGGATGCACTACAAACCTCACGCCCACTCTGTTTCGTTTCAGGCCTTATTTCCCATTGAATTCGAACATGTAAATAATTTGAAGTCTTATTTCTTGCCCCAATAGTCATAACATTGATTCGAATCCACAAAATCATGGGCTCATCGTTTTATTTATCCATGAGGAATTCGATTGACTTCTGAATTTAATATGAGTTGTTGGTTACTAAACTCACACTAAGGTTTTCAAGCCACTTTGGTTTCGCTGCTAATGATTTGAGGTTATAGCGAAAATTTGGATGCACTATCGAAAGGTCCTTGTGATTCCTTTCAGTCTTTCATGACGATTTAAAATATTTTAGTCATGATTATTGTCAAGCCAAAATGACTTGTTATTGGTCTCCTACAGATTGCTTTACCATTTTAAAAGAACATCTATGGTTTTGGAAAAGAGAAAAGAAAGATTATGAAAGTTGATAGTTCTAGAATTTTCCTTGAATTTGATATTAAACAGTTTAAAGGTTGTAGTTCATGGATGTTGTATGATGAATTGTTATAAAATAAATGGTTGTGGCTCTAATAAGATTTGGTTAAGGGGATTCTTGCTTTCTAAATCTGCTTGGCGAATAGTGGTAAAATATTTCCAGCAAAGAATATTATTATGAATTATAGAATTAATGAATAATGTTTAATGGAACAGTAACCATCTTACTCTCGTCCATGATATCACTTTTAGCTCATTATATGCTCATCATTCTCCCAATAACATTTAATTCACTTCCATGTTCTATTATTATAAATTCATTCAAAGGATTTTGATGATGATTTGAGTGAAGGTTTCAACATGAAAGCATTGTTTATTAAAGGAAAGGCTCTCCATTTTTCTTGAACAATATCCATTTGTTCTTTCACGTCATGATATCATTTTTCATTCATTACAAATTCCCCCCATCTTCCCAATAACCATGTAATTCCCTGTTCATTTTCAATTAATTATTAAATTCAGTATTTAGTGGATTGTACCAATGAATGGATTGCATATGTTTTTGTTGTGAATAATAGAGCTAACATCTCGATTTTATTTTAGGTAGAGTATTAGTGAATGGATTGTTAATTTTTTTTGTATTCTGATTGAAATATTACTTCAGGATAATATTTTTTAGCATGGGAAGCAATGACAGAGGTGCAAACAAAGGTAGAGGAAACAATTGGCAAAGAGGCCATAGAAGGCCACGATTCTTGGATGATGATTTGAGTGAAGGTTTCAATATGAAGGCATTGTTTTATAAGAGAAAGGATCTCCATTTTGCTTGAACAGTATCCATTTGTTCTTTCCCATCATGGTATTATTTTTCATTCATTACAAATGCCTCCATCTTCCCAATAACCCTGTAATTCCTTGTTCATTTGAAATTAATTATTAAATTCAATATTTGGTGGATTGTATCAATGGATGGATTGCATATGATTTTGCTATGAATAATAGAGCCAACATCTTGATTTTATTTAGGTAGATTATTAGTGAATGGATTGTTAAAAGTTTACGTATTTTGATTGAAATATTGCTTCAGGATGAGTTTTTTTAGCAAGGGGAATGATGGTAGAGGTGCAAATAGAGGTAGAGGAAACAATTCGCAAAGAATTTATAGAAGGCCACGATTCTCAATACATTTTGATGTTGATCCCCAAGAACTAAATCAACTTTTTAAAGATGGGTTCTTCAACCTAGTTGGTCAAGGGATTCTCCAACCCCAACTTGAGAGGCCTCCTTTCTAGCCACATCAAAACTTCTATGGTATCCAGGTTCCCCTCACATTTTTATGTAGCGAGAACCACCTTACAATGATGGTTGGCAAGAGATCGTCCATCATCCTACTGCACATCATAATGGTTGGTCTACATTATCGTTGTCATTGTTGTAAGGTTCTGCTCCACAGAGCCTTATAAAACCCAAAAAAAAAAAAAAAAAAATTAAGAAAATGCTATCCTAACATTTCATAACATCATAACCAGTGTATATCCATTCAGTTTAATTAAAATTTATGAACATATCCTAATTCACTTACGAACAACAACATAACACTGCATATTCCTTAGAATACATAAAATAAATTACCTCTTCCTGATGCTAACCCCGATCTCTGTTGGTCCAATGTTGAAGTTGAAATTGTGCCAAACACTGCCCAAAACTGAGTTTTCCTCCCTGCCAGCTAGGAGCAGCCTGTCCGACTCCCTAGCTCTAGGAAACAACATAACACTGCAACAAATACATAAAATAAATTACCTCTTCCTGATGCTAACCCCGATCTCTGTTGGTCCAATGCTAAAGTTGAAGCTGTGCCAAACACTGCCCAAAACTGAGTTTTCCTCTGTGCCAGTTAGGAGTAGCCTGTCTGGCTCCCTAGCTCCAGGATACCATAAGGATATCCTGGCCCCTATGCCCAAAACCCCTAGCAACCCGGTGCCCCCTGCTTCTGATTCACCAAAAACCCCCAAAATCCAACTCTTCCGACTAGAAAAATATCCCATAGCCCAAAAATCATAGACCCATATCTGTCCCAAAAATATTCCCCCAAAAATAATCCCTCTCCCCCATAAGACTCCTCCCCGTCATATCCCCCTTCACCGACTCTTCTCCCCTATTATTAATGCTAATCATTGTTTAATTAAAACTATATTAGGACAATTAATTATCTAATTAATTTTACTTAATAATCCCTAAGCATATATTCAACTAGGGTTGTTACAATTGCCTCCTCCTCCTCCTCCACCACCATTCAATTTGAATTCCCAAGTTGATCGCATTGTTTCGCTTCCAGTCCTCACATGCAAGCAAAAGGCTCAAAACCACCATGCTCGAACCAGAGATTGATAAAGGGGAAAAATTGGTCAATTCCCCTAACTCTTTCAAAAAATCCTTTGAATCAGTGTCCTCCCATCTTCACCTCAAAGACAATTGCTCCTATGTCATCAGTGAAATCCATCCTCAAGGTTCCAATCAACCTAAGGCTGCAACAGAAGGCAAAACAACAGAAAGATCAAAAGAGGGCAGTAGTGAAAAGAGGCAAACTGCCTCTCATAAAAAATATGGATTTTGATGTTGTTATTGGTATGGCAACAGACTGTTTTTTTAGACATCAAGCATATATTTAGACAAAATGTTTTGGACAACGTGGATATTATCCTATTTTTGGTCAACAGTCATGTTTTATTTTTTTTAATAATAAAATGTTTGATTATTTATGTGAATGGGAGTTACAAGGAAAATGTTGGAGCATATATTGGGTTATTATATTTCACATTATGTTGATTATTGAAGTCAACAAAAAGGGAGTAACAAGGAGGAGTCATATTTTGTTATAATTTAACAAAGAGATTAGGGGTCCCACCTATTCAATTATTATTTAATAGACCCGTATTTATTTTATTATTATCTATTTGTCTAAAACTAGTGGTTAAGCAAACTAAAGATTAACAAAAGAAATGTAGTTGAACTACCATAACTTGTTTGAAGAAGAATAAAATCTCAATCAAAAGAAGAGACAAAGGGGAGAGAACAAAAGGATAACTTCTGATATAAGGTATGCTCTATACTTGTGAGATATTTCTTTTTCTTCATTCATTCTGAGTTTACTAGAAAGATAAACCATCTTGATGACAACAAGGTCTTATTGAAGGCAGCAGGATTCAAAATTGAATCATATCTTTCAGCAGCTTGTTTCTGAAAGTTGTGATCTTTCTTGGCAGTATGTGTGTTCTTGTTTGTTTATGAATTAGATTTCATAACTGATAAAGGATATTTTGCAGAGTCAAGTGGCAACACTCTTATGGCAAGTTGATCTGGATCTTTAGCTTCGGTTTCTTTTGTTGTCGGAGACTTTTTGGATGGTGTGCATCGGAGGCTTCTAAATCTGACTTTGGTCCCACCCTTGCAGGGGTTTGTAAAGAGAATTTTGCTTTGTATCTCAGAATGAAATTAATATAAAAATCAATTTTTTGATCTCAATGTCACATGCATATCTTATGATATTGTTCAGATTTTACTTTTATTCTCGTCTCTTTTCCTGTACACACTTATGTATATCTCAGCCTCTTTTCTTTTTCACAGTTACACATAACATATAAAATCAGCCTTAGTCCCTAGTACATATTACTTGTGGATTAAGAGATTGTTTTGAATTAAAGGCTATAAACCCCGGGTAACATTCCCAACTATCTTGCCTTAGCCTAGCAAGATTTGAAAATGGGTAACATTCCCAACTATCTTGCCTTAGCCTAGCAAGATTTGAAAATGCTTGAGTAAGGTTCTGCATACCTTTTCCTCAACAAACAAATCATTGAAAATTAAATACTAAAAAAAATTGTGTAATGGTTGCCCCAAATATTAAAAAACCCAATACTATAATTGTTTGCATCTTTATAAATTAAATAGAAAGCAAACTAATAAAGGATCAAATTGCTTTGACATTGAAACAAGAAAAAATGGTAGCAAAGTTGCTTACACATGTCTCTTAAAAATGTTTTGACTTTGAAACAAGTGAAGCAACAAAGTTGCTTATAAATGCCTCTTAAAAATGTTTTAAGATAACAACTGTATATATCTCAAAGCTAAAAGTTTACTTTAATCCTTATGTGATTAGATATACAATACTCTCGTAAATTTAATTAACATGGCAAAGAAATTTGTCATACTTAGAGTCAAAGTAGTAAATGGAAATGTATACAAAGTTGTGTTTGGTTAGATATGCAACACTCTGTTAACTTGAATTGATATAAGAATCAAAGTTGTATTTAAGTCAAAATGAATATATATATAAAAATTGGCACACAAAGTTTATTTGAGTAAAAACTTAGGAAATATAAAAGTAAACAAAGTTGTGTTTGGGTGAAAATGAGCAAATGCAATAAGATAAAACTCAAGGAAACGTGGGCGGACAAAATGTTTCTTAGATTGAATCGAGTGGAGTCTCTATATGGTGAACTTTATTTTTATTTTTATTTCTTTACACACACACACACACACACTTCATTCCTAGGAGTTCAAGGACCTCGACACTTGCTTATGGATGTGGTTGGAGGATAGGTTGGTGAAACAGGTGGAAGGCTTTCAATGTATTATGGTTAACATTATATGGTGGGCACACAACAATGTTATTTTCAAATACGTGGATATTCCCCCTAAGGTCACGGAAAATCAGATCATCTCTATTCGTAAGGAACTCAGGGTGTCCTTGAAAAGAAAAATCCATTGGGTCTCAACTATGCCTTCTCTAGACTTAGAAACTCCTTGGGGTTTCTTCGATGGCACAAGCCAAGGCCATCCTCCATAGTGCGAGGTCGGAGTTATGTTATTCATTAACTAGAATCACTATTTGCATATCAAGTATGCCCCAAGCAGAGGTTCCAATAATAGAGAGGAATTCATAGCCTTGAGAACCTTGGTGGCAATCGCATAGGAAAAAGGAGAAAGAAAACTAAAGGTAATGGGGGATTCAAAGCCCGTAATAGATTGAGCTCTCAAGAAAACAAAAGTGGAAAATGTATGCTTGGCACCTTTGCTACAGGACATCTCGAAAATGTGCCTCTCTTTTGATTGGCTTTATTTCAACCATATTTATAGAGAACTCAATTTGAAAGATAGTGAGATTTTTAAGGAGGCTTTGTTGCTTCCCTCTGGATATTTCAGGTTCTATGAATTTATTGATGGCATAGAGACAGAATCCATGGAATTCTATCTCTAACTATGTTTGTATATTTTGGCTAGTTGAATGTAGTTTATAACCAGAGATGTAATGCGTTTTGTAGTCATACTGAAAAATAAGTTAAAGAACAAGATGGTAATATTTGGAATCATAGGGGAAGGGAAGTATGTATATTCACATCCTTTGAACATAATGATTTTTTTCTGGGGTGGCAGGAATGTGCAGGGTACTCTATAACCCTGGAGGAAACACAAAGTTAACCTTTGCATGGAGTATTGGATAGGCCTCCAACAAACATGGTGAAGCTTATGCGTTATTCTAAGGCTTATCATTGGCCAAATCACAGTGTATCCATACTCTCACTGTAATAGGGGATTCTAAATTGATAATTAGACATGTAAGGCACAAAAATCTCCCTAGTAACATCCATCTTAGATCTATATTTCTCAGAATTCAAAATGAAATTCAAGATTTTTGCAAGGTTGCATTATTCCACATCCTCGGGTCAAACAACAAGGAAGTAGATCAATTTATGAATTGAGCCACTAGGCACCCTCTTTGGATTATTTTGATAAGTGGGGCCCTTTCCTTCTCCCCTATCCCATGACTCTCTCTCTTGGCTCTATTTTTTCCAAAGAAAGGGGGCCTCTTTCAATATCGGGACCCTCGAGCTTTGTTAGGTTAATTGATCATCGACAAGGTCGAATTGGTAATTTGGCACAACATTGCTCCTTCACAAGACACAAGGATGCCATATGATACGAATGCAAAGCCACGTGCAAGCCATGTCTCTCCCCACAACTTGCTTAACTACCCTTGTACCACATAGTCATATCCCTCGCTTCTCCCTTCACTTCTGGGAGCATGTGGGGATGCTAACATCATGGATGTTAATGCATGTACTAGCAATCATGGTCTTGGGAGGATTTTGAGCACAGCAATTTGTTCAACTACAACAACCTTCACTTGTGTGGAATTTCATTTAAGGCATAACACCATGGCACATTATGGAAATCTCGGATCGGTGTTTGAATATGTCGGTTGCTTATCAAATATCCTCTACTGGTTAACTTATTCCTCCCTATGGTCATTAGGTCTCATGGAAAAAGGCTCCCTAGGATATTGTATCAAGTGGTTGGACTGGATGGAAGAAAAATTACGGGATCAATGCACTATTGTACACTCGCTACAAATCCAATTCAGTGGTCTTTCATCCCAGGTATTAATGGTTTTAAAGGTTTCGATGCAGCAATGACAAAGCATCTAGCAGATTTAGGATGAATGTGTGGCTCTTTGGTCTCAGATAGAGGAATTGCGCCTCACTCCACCCCATGGCTCACCACCTCTGTCAGACTTTGGTATGTTGGAAACAACTTTGTCTCCAGTCCAATAGCCTACCTAGTTAGATCTGAACACCCCTGCTTTAGGTTCTAGTTAATGGTTTCAAGTCTGAATGGATTTTCTCTTTTATACATCTAGCATGTGACTTGTTTTTGCATCTGCATATTGGGAATTTTATATAGAGTATATATAGTCATACACTATGGAAAAAATGTTGTATTAACACTCTCTATTGTTCAGTCATCATATATTTTTGGTTATGGGCTGAGCAAGCTTATAGCTTGTCCACTGAATTTTGATCTCTTGATCTGATGTAATGCTCTAGCATTTTTTTATGTTGTTTTTAACTAATACAATCTTCCCCTTTTCTTTGGAAAAATATATATATATTGACTCTTCCATTTGCAAGTGTGAACGACTTTTAAACGGTACGAAGCTTAATTTCAAAAGTATTAATCTAATGGTGAAACAAAGAGATTAAATTAGAGAATATAACACATGATTGATAAATAAACTTATGGGTGGGAAGAATATTATAATTAGTAGAGTTTGTGTATAATTAGAATGTCTTAAACAAAAAGAGGGAAAATGCAAGATACCAGATATAATAAATACGTAGAACAAAAATAAAATGCTAGAAATGGCAGAATAACAGTAATATAACCAGCATAATCTACACAATAACATAGAAATAATATGAGAACAACAACTGAAATAGCACTTTGA
>CBVK0101512453.1:0-12699 GCA_900067695.1 Picea abies
TTTATTTATAATTATCAAATGGACCTTCAAATCGCTAGAGTTCAGTTGGTCTATGCCTGCAATATTTATGCAATCCTTTATCCTTGAAGTTCTTATGCTCAAGCCTTGACTTAATGCAACATAGTTGGCAATGTAAGCACATTTACTGGGAGCATTCAATGGCCTCATGTTCTCCATAGGGTCAAGGCTATCTTCATGCTTTATATTGTTCAGCTTTGATGTCTTCAAGTATTTATACACAAAACTGATTTGGCTTCGAGAAGTTGGTGACTCATTGGTTATGCCTTTGAAGGACGTGTCTTCCAATCCTCTGAACCGGTGTTCATATTCTTGCCAACGATTTATATGAAACATTGAATTGGATTGAGCAGTAGCACCATTTTTTATTCTGAAGACAACTTCTATATTCTCTCCTCTGCAAGTCTAAGTGGAGATCTTGATTAACATTTACAGGTCCTGACATTTGTTTCAATCTGAAATATCCATTTCAAATGTATGCTATTTGTTACCTCTAAAATCTGCACTTCAAAGATATTCGGAGTTCAACCATCAAGTTTAGACCCTAGGGAAACTTGAGGACATCACCCATTGTCACCTCGGTGATCGTCCTCCTCACTCTAGGCTGGCTCTACTTTGGCACAAGGGGGATTCTCCAATAAAACTACAAATCTGTCCTTGTAAAGCTGATGTAAAAAAGCAGATTTGTAGAATGATGCTATCTATAGATTTTAGATGTAAAGGGAGAAGCCAAGCAAGATCTAATGCCTTCTCCTTTGGGCAAATGGAGTCATGAGCATGATTTAATGAAGAAGCTTGAAATTAAATGGAGAAATAGGCAAAGCTATGTAGTACATAAACCCTACCGATCAAATCAACTACATTGACACTATAAGCTTGAGTGAAAAGCTCACATATACACCATTTCAGCTCCAATTAAATATCAACTAGTGTACCATGCAACCATCAATGCAAATATCAACTAGTGTACCATGCAACCATCAATGCAAAAGAGAACAACAAAGAACCTTCAGAGCCTATAGAATAACATGCAGTGTTTTCTTCATTAACAAATCTGGTTACATCAAGAATAAAAGAGGGTTGAACACCTCACATAAGTCTACCCCTCCAAATACAAAACAACCCACAACATGTGTAAACAACCCTAAAAAGAGAGATATACTTGCTGATTTAACGTGGAAGCCCCAAACATCAATATGATGTACAACAAAACGGAAACATAATTTCACCAAAATGCATTTCCTCCCTGTTATCACTCGGATCTTCTTAAAGCAAACCTAAGCAACAACTATGAGTAATTAGCCCAAGGTCATTGCTAATTAGTCCTTCGTTTGGTCTGGTGCTTTTCCAGTCACAAAGGGGCAATCCTAGTGTTCATGCACACTGTCAATCACTTAGAAAAATCTGTGGTTAGTATGGATAATCAGCACATAAAATAGTTATCCTTGATATATGTGCAAGCAACCAAGGACAAAAGAAAGTGTATAATTAAATAATCTGAGAGAATTCCAATTCACATAGCTAAATATAAAAGACGAAAAGAAGAATGTGGGCTTCAAGTGATTAATACAATCAAAGTAAAGGCACTTAGGCCACCCACACCACTGCACAAAACAAGACTTTTGGACCATCGAATTTGAAGAGCTGTGAATAAACTGCATAGTCAAACTCTATCACTGTATTAGTCAAAATATTGTTTGCATCATAGACACAAAATACAAGACTCGCTGCAGTAGTATGCTTTGCAAAGAGTGTAGGCAACAAGAAAAGAAAGAGAAGATGGAAGAAAAAAGGTTGTTGGCTTTTCACTTAAAAACTGTAACCAAACAATGCCATTTGCCCTGCTTTTATAACACTTCAATTTCCCAAAAAAAGGGTGGCTTGCTCATGCAATATGCGACTACCGTTAAGTCACTATTTTAAATAAAGAATGTTGTTGTAAATGCTTAGATAACAACCACAAACAACGCTCCAACTTTCACTAAAAAGAGGGTTGGCCTTCTCCCTGAATAAACTCACTCAAACAACCTCTTGAATTCTATTATTAATTCATGAGATGTTGACTTATTTCAAGCTAATTAGGTTTCCTCCATAAACAAAATATTCTAAAATAATAAATTTCCTCTTTCATGCAAACTAATCCATGAAGTCATATTCTATTATTAATTCATGAGATGTTGACTTCTTTCAAGCTAATTAGGTTTCCTCCATAAACAAAATATTCTAAAATAATAAATTTCCTCTTCCCATGCAAACTAGTCCATGAAGTCATCTTGGCCAAAGATAATAATTTCCCATAACAAATTTTTCATCTACCAAATTTCCAAAGTTAGCAAAAAGAAATCAATTGACCTAGGTGTCCTTTTCAAAAAATAAATGATTAGTCATCCATTGAAAATAGAACTGGAGTCACGAGAAATAAATTTTAGCAAATTTGACAAATACACTCAAAGAAAATATATAAAAATAACAACAATTTGACTCCTAAAAAACAAGAAAGATGAAAAGTGAAGGGATTTACTAGGATATCACTACCAAATATAGAATGCCTAATAATAGACATTGCTAAAAATAGTATCTTCCTGCATGCCAATGAAATCAATCTCATTGGATTCAATTTTTTGCAAGGAATCCAAATATATGTTTAGAATCGTCATATGAGATTCGAAACCATAACTGCTAAAAATAACAGTTTCTTGCATTTCACTTAGAAAAAGCTCATTGGCATCATGAGCTTTCAAGGACCCCAAATATGTGATCACCTTTGACCTGTGGACTTCAGGACTCAGGCTTCTAGAAAATAGGAACACTATAAAAAATAACAACTTTCCCTAAAATTGATGAATATGCTTCTGCCTTTGACATGGACTTTGACCACTGAAATGGACTTTGACCACTGAAATGGACTCTGATCACTGAGAAAAATGATGCATTTGTCCCCGAACACCAACCTTATGAAAGCTCACTGGATCTCAACCCTCCAATTGCACAAAACATTCTAGGGGTTAACAATGTTGACTCAAGGGGACGAGATTCCCCTATGGAATGTCGATAATCTCAGAATCTTTGCACTCTATAGATGTAAACGACTGATCTCTGGAAAATCTAACTTGTAGACCACTGTGCCTACCCATTGGGAAATGGAGTCAAATGTATGGTGCCTTGGCTGTTCTGTTGAAATGAGAATCCAACCATACATGCCCCTTTGCCAAAATGTTGTGGCATTTCGTCAAACACTTCGCTGATTTTAGTCTCTTGAGTTGCCCCACACTCATTCACCCCCCCCTCTAAGTGTGGTAGGTGTGTCCAACACTACAAGACCTCAACAAATCACTAACAAGCGATGTGCTCACCCCAAAATTGAAGCTCAATGGAAAATCAAAGTGATTTCCCCCTGTAAAGATCCACTCGCCTCTGTTAGTCAATGAAATTCCCAGCCCTACAATCCTAGGGTCGCATGCTAGTCTTTGATAGGGACCATCATGTTAACGTTATACTACTATGATCATGACTGTCTTCTCAAAGTATACATAATGGATACCCCACACCTGGATCCTCATGCTAAACTTGTGATGATGGGACAAGTTGTCAAAAAGCTGATCCTATTAAGGTATCCCCGTGGAAACAAAATCTTCCCATCCATCGACCAAATCAATCACGAGTATCAATAGGGAGAACATGTCTTGCCTCATAGAACAGACCCCAACAAGCCCTTTCGAAGTGATCCAAGAGTGAAGTCTGCTGCCTGCTGGCATAACCCAGACCCTCATAAGATGAAGCAAACTACTGACCAAATGGACTCCCGGGTCCTACGGTAAATTCAGAAGTTCATCACTTCCAATCCCTGCTAATTGTTGATGTTCTCTACTGATAACTGTTGGAAGCCCTCCATCCTCATCCCAATGAGAATCTTCATCTGTATCAACTTCTGAAATATCCTCTGTCCCATGGCCTAATATACTCTCTATCACGCCCAAGGCCTCGACTGTCTGTCCTTGATAATCCACCCCTATGTTGTTGTGTACAATAAAGATACTCCTGTCAGGTGGTCTCGACCTACCAACTCTCCATGTCCCATGCCCTTGTCTATCAACCCATGTACTATTGTCAATGATGAAAGTATCAGAAAAGGCTAACATACATATCTGCAAACAACTATAGGACTGGAAAGTGTCATATGCTTTGGTCAATCCCAAGGATTTGACAAAAATATCGTCCACCATCACCCATGGTAAATACTCTCATGTATTCATCACTGAACCCCAACCATCGGGTACAACCGGAGGTAACTCCCCAAAATGTTGGTCAATCACTCTCCAACTATCATCACTCATATAACTGCTGCTATTGTGAAGGTCATCTCCCATAACTATGTGCTGCTGCAAGGGAGAGGAATCTCCATGCTCCACTAAGTGTGTCTCCTCCCTGCAATCCAATGCATCCTCTTGAATCCCACTATACACCTCTACATGCTCATGTGAACTATCTCTCATCATCATATGTCCAAGGTGTACTACCGGATCAACCTCTGCATGGATATTAACCAATCCTAGGACACAAATGAAAGTGTCCTCATAACTGCCCCTGGCTCTGGAATCCCCATGTGTATGTGTATGACTAATTGTCTCTGAGCTACCCATGAATGGTGACCCCTGTGCCACCTGGACATCCTCGAGCAATGTAATTGACAGGCATATCTGACTCTCTGCCGAGATAGATATAGTGTATCTCTGACTAGTCTCCTCAAGGAGCTCCTCTTATCTGGACCCTGATTCTTGAAGGGTTGTCTGTGTGCCTTCCAATAATCCTTGTGTGCTCACCCACTCACGAGTGTGTCGGTCCACCTCCAACTCTTGCTCCCTCAGGGCCCCGTGATACATCTCGCCAACCTCCAATAGATAATGTCCGTCCATCAACAACTGTTGGTAGTTGATCCTCATCATAGTCACTCTCTCCCTAAGAGTATGAAAGTCATCAATGGAAAATCCCCCATCTGAACTATCATGTGCCATTGACTCCCTCCAACAATAATCCGCCACCAATGCATCTGTGTCATCAATGTGTCTAGTGGCTGCCATGATCATGTCCTCATTGACTCTCAATTGACCTGCCAAGTGTTGTGACTCCCGATCACAATCTTGCTGAGGTGCTACCTCATGCCTCCCACTGCTAATGTCAACAATGGAATCCCCAACAACGCACTCCTCCAAAGATAAGGCATTGAACTGCTCCTTGTCCACTGTGCTACTAAGTCCTCATGTATGCCACTGCACTCCATCACCAACTGCTACCCCCATATGAATCGCACTGTATCTTGTATGGGAAGTTGTATCCTCCTATGCACTCACTTTGCTAATGTCATTTGCCCCTGGATCCCATACAGATGTGTCTAGACATGAGATGTGGTCATCCCGACCAATAAGGAGTGCATCCTCATCACTGTAGATCGGTCCTGGAAGTGAGTATCCCATCAAACTGTCATCCTCCACAACCTGATTTAACAATGGAATCTCCAAAAGAGGTGATTCACTCTCTTCATACTGATAGGTATGTGTAAGGTCAACTGTCTCCAAGTCATGTCTCTCCTCCTGGGTCTGTAGATCCATATGTCCCCGGTGTACAATCCTTACACAAGGCTCCTCTACCATATCATAAATGCCATTGATATCCTCATGAGTCATGGATATCATAGGTATTTGGGAAGATGAAAAATGTGTCACTGTCATCATAGAAAGCTCATCATCCTCCATACATGACTTCTCAGAAGCCATGTCTATACCCGAGGGTAGGTCATCCAACCTCCTAATCTCATCATGTCTAAGTGCCAACACATATGAATCCTCACAAGTCTCACCACCATGCTGAAGTGTTGAGTCCTCAACACAACCTGATAGGGAAGATAAAGAACATGTGCTATCATCCTGTCCAACCGACTGTCCCTCAGATGCGCAAGAGTCACTAGCCTCATCATACTGCTCTAAATATGCATCTACGGTTGCATCCTCATGCATCTCCTTATCCTCACTATCATAGTGCACCTCAATAATGTGCACCTTCCCTTTACCCCTGCATCTGTGATCTGGTTCCCAAGGCACTTTGCAACTGTAGCAAAGCTCCCTACATCTAATGGGTGTAGGCTCAATCCGTGTTTCCTCTGCTATGCTGCTCCAATATTTGATTTCTTCCATCTTTTTGGCCCAATGTGTAACTGCATATTTGCTCCACCTAGGATTTTTGATGGATACAAATTGTTGGAATGTTACATGAACCCTGAATGTCTCACTAAGGGTGTAATATTCCTTATCACAATATATGATCTCCTTTGCAAAATATGCAAACTCCATCTCTCCTCTAGATCATCAATGTATATCAAAGGCTGGCAAAGGAAATTCTCTCTGATACCACTGTAATGTTCCCAACCAAATCTGATTGGAACATTGGGTTTTTATTGAGTTTTATAAGTTTTCTGGTTGTGGAATTTTGTCAAACACTTTGCTGATTTTAGTCTCTTGAGTTGCGTTGGGGTTTATAATAATGGTTTTATTGTGTGTTTGTAGTTTGTAAATATAGCAATGTAGCCAATAGCGTATACACAACAAAATGCAGTAGAAACAACTCAAGTAAATAGCAAAAATATCTCAGATCTGATTTATTATTCATATATAGCTGACCTCATACAAAAGGGAGCAGATCTGGAATACATATCATAGGATAGAGTGTGGTTGATGATGCCCCCAAGATACAACTAGAGATGAAGATCTAGGCTTCCAAAAGCCTCTTCAAGATGAACACCAAGTAACACTGAAGACCAACGGATACCCTCTGTTGTATGTGAAGTCCCCTCTCTCACACTGCACACTTCCCAGCTGGAATGGTCCAAGGAAGGTACAACCTCCTCTCCGATGGCCTCAAACCTCTGTAAGACTCTATGAGAAGATAGATCAGGTGATGGTAAGAAGATATGAGCAATCTCGGAGTAGTAGCTCAACTGGAGGACCCCCAAACCACAATGTCTCTAATAACAAATGCACCCTCCTAGCTGAAACAAGCCAATAATTCGGCCTCCAAGAATATAACTGCCAAACCTCTGAAACCAACTGCCAAAAGGTAGATCAGGGGTTAGGAAACCCCAATGCCAAAGCTCCAGTCTATCAGGAAAGGTATTCCCATCCAGAACACAAGATCTCTAAGGATAATGCGCCCTCCTCAAGATGAAATACGCCCCACTGGTAGAAGAAATGAAGAACCTGATGAATACCCTCAAACACTGTTGTAATAAGGCGCTAGGGTGATGGCTAACAACCCTGGAGTGATATCCACTAAGAATCTGATCACCTCTGTGCAAATTGAACCACTCTTTCAATATGGTTGCGTCCTAGCTCTGCAGAAACCCTCCAATAATACGCCCTGCCTCCATAAAGGCTCCTGGAAATGAATAGATCTGATGTAGAATGGTGAGGGAGGAATCTTTCACCTCCTTGGCCAAACTTGGATTAGGAAAGGTGGGATCTTTCACCACTGAGCTGATCTCTAGGGTTTGTTCAGTCAAAACCCTCAAAACCCCCAAGTGCATGGGCTCTCTAGCAATAAGCCAGACATCAAAATGATAAACAACATAATGAGAGAATAGAGGCTCCTATCTCTCTTTTATACCCCATGTTCACCTTTTCTCTCCAAGTGACTTTTACTTTTCCTTAATTAATTAATTAACCATTTTACCTCTAAAAAGTGATTTATCCCTCCTTATGGCTTCTCCGGCCACTAAAAGTCACTTCTCATCATCTTATCATGTAGTGCTCTTCCTCTCGATTTTGATGAGCTAGTACACTAAGAGGTTTCTCCAAGTATTATGCCCAATACAACCTTAGTGAATTTAATTAACTTAAAACCCAAAATAACTCAAAGTTACAGAAATCGTTAGAATGCAATGGAACCAAAGCCAAGATGTGCAGAATGGATCCTGATGATGAAATATGATGAACGATGCAAGTTGGGCACAATAAAACACGTCAATATCTCTTGAACTTACTGTCACACCCATCTGGCTACTCTGGTCAACATAACACTCTTTAATATAATAATGTCCAAAATTGGGGACATTACAGTCCTCCCTGCTAGAATATTGCTTGTCCTCAAGCAATAACTGAATCAATATATATATGATACTGGGGTCCCATATCCACTTGTGTGACACAAAGTAAACTCCCCTCAAGATGTGGCCCCTCCAAGTGCTCACCACGCATGACACTCAAATGCTCCTGATGAGTAGAATGATCCATGACCATAGAATTTCAGTCAACTCCCCAAGCAACCACTCTACTTGAAACTCAACTCCACCAAACACTGAACTACCAAAAACTCCAATCCCTGGATCCCATATCAAGATGTGAAATGCAATGCCCTGTGAAGTATAGTCCTGTAACATATCAACACCGTGAGTCTCCTGCAAATAACACATGGCCTCAACCCAAAATGAATCTGACCTCCAAGACCATACCAAGACCAACACGGCCTCCACCGAATGAACATGTTGTTGCCATAATGAGGTACTACATGTTGGATCATGTTGTCATTTAACCATTTTACCTCTAAAAAGTGATTTATCCCTCCTTATGGCTTCTTTGGCCACTGAAAGTCACTTCTCATCATCTTATCCTTTAGTTATATTCCTCCCGATTCTGATGAAATATTACACTAAGAGGTTTCTCCAAGTAATATGCCCAATACAACCTTCTTAGTGAATTTAATTAACTTATAACCCAAAATAACTCAAAATTATGGAAATCGTCGGAATGCAACGAAACCAAAGCCAAGCTATGCAGAATGGATTATGATGATGAAATATGATGAACGATGCAAGTTGGGCCCAATAAAACCCCTCAACATCTCCTAAACTCGCTGTCCCACCCATCTGGCTACTCTGGTCATCATAACACTCTGTAATATAATAATGTCCAAAATTGGGGACATTACACCACATAACATGTACGCTCTCACTGGAAAACGAGTTGAAGTTGAAAAATTGGAGAAGGCCACTTGGTTTGATTCCAATAAGGGAAACACCTTCCAGATGCGAAGGAACCCACTAATGAGGCTAATGGGCCCTGATGTATGAGCATTACTGGTCAGTGTGATTAGTGATCTGAATTCAAACATTGACCAAACTCATCCAATCAAGACATAATGATGATCAATCTTGTTGAATGCGAGACGAGTGCCAATGAGGCTAAAAATCATCAATTTTTTTAGCTTCTAGATCACCCCTTAGATGATGTGGCATAGTTGATGAGGAATGATATGCTAAGAGAAAGGAAATAATAAAAACTTTTCCCTCAACACGAAGCAGAAACCAGGGAGTATAACAAACGAACACCATATCCATAAGGCTGGATGAGGAGTTGACTGACCCAGGAAAGATGACTCTATGTAACAACTGAAGAGACAAGACAATAGTATGACTCAAACTACTCGTATTGTCTCTTCAACACTACCCACCTACCAGACTCAATACTCTCATAGTAGAAAGAATGGCGCTCTCATCCACGCTTAACCTAGATGTGAGCATGCACATAATGCTGACTGTACCGATAGCATCACACTCAATGGTTTGATATTAATAAATAACAAACTATAAATTGAAATTTAATGATAGTAAAGGAAATAAACATCTACACACATGACTCATTTATCATGAAGGAAACTAATCTATGGGTTGACACAAATTAAGGAAAAATGACAAAAATGTAAACTTGAATTTGACACTAGTATAAATAAAAGAAAATCAACAAAGTCAGGCAACCTCCAAGTTGACCTAAGACCAAAATAGCAAACAAAATTTACATATTAAATAAAACAACAACATAAATAAAATGAAATTTGAAAAAAGGACAACGATATAGAAGGTAGCAATTGGCCATAGAAACCCAAAAATTCACCTCTTTTTCTTCTTCTTCTTTTTTAATATTTTTAATATTTTTTTAATTACTAGAACCCAAAAAATCTTATTTTGGAATTTTTTCAAAGTTTCCATGATCATTCAACATACTTGAATGACCAATGTAACCATGTAATCCAAGTGATCAATGATACGGGAAAGATTAACATAGTCAACCCTTCAGTGTAACCAATCATGAAGTCTCCTAAGATGGAAATATGCATTCATATGCTTGTTGTTTAACAAAACAATGAAGATTGTTGGTTGGAACTTGGAACATGGTACCTCACCAATGATCAATAATAAAGTATAAGAGCCAAAAATCTTCAAATCTACTTGCCAAAACACCTCCATCATCCTCAACTCAACTGGATTGTGAGTAATCTTGATATCCAAACAATGATCAGTTAGAGGATCTCCTTGAAGAAAGAAATTGGATACGGGATTGTGGGAAAACTATAAGGAATATCATCTTCTATTTGAACCCGAAGTTGGTCCCCCTATTGCAATCATATTTCATTGCACCATTCTTGAACCACCCTGTTGGGATATGCACTGATAAAGTCTCATATTGATTCAATTTTGCATCGCTGATTTGTTTATCTTCCTTCTTAATTTTATCAACATCATTGGAAGGAACCAATGAACCCACTTGTATACTCATCTCTTCATCTTCATCTTCATCTTCATGGAACTTTGCATATGACTCAAGTGGTGAAAATACTGGTTCATGATCATCTAGGCATGAGACATTTTCATCATCTTTATCACTAGAAACTTGATAAGATGCAAGGTTTCCACTATTATGTTCTTTTTAGTAGCAAGGAATTCTCTTAGTGTTGTAGGGTTTGGAACAATTCAGGTGGATAATGGTCATTTCAATGATGTATTATGTATTTCAAGTCTTTCCCACAACCTTCTATCAGTACATCAAATCACTCATTCAGGTGAAGGTAAAACCGTAGAGTTTTCACTTCACCAAGTTGTAATCAAGGATCTAAAAGATCCTAAGCATGCTCTTGTAACTGAAATTGTTGATGATACTACTAGGGTGTACAAGTTTGGAAAATTTGGGTCATCATCTTTTCCATCAGTTTTTGTTGCTTATAGCGATGACTTGTGAGTGGTTTGGTCATCTAAACTATCACTCATTGCAATAACTATGTAATCAATATATGATTACTGGTCTTCCTCTTGTTTCTTGCAGAGATGGTATTTGTGTTGGTTGTGTTCTCGACAAACACCATCGAGACAGTTTTGACAAAGGTGCCTCTTAGCATGCCTCGGTCCCTTTGCAACTTGTTCACAGTGACTTGTGTGGTCCACTTTCTTCGATTCATTTTTCTGGGTGGAAGTATTTCTTAACCTTCATTGATGACTTTTCTAGAAGCACTTGGGTTTACTGCACTGCATAGGGAATCCAAATGCAACACACTATTCCATATACACCACAACAAAATGGTGTTGTAGAGAGAAATAACTGCACATTAAAAGAAATGTCTAATTGTATGATCCAATCTAAGGGATTAGGTCTAAAGTATTGGGCGAAAGCCATTAGTTGTGCAAATTACATAGTAAATCGCACTCCCACAAAGGCTCTAAAAAATATAACACTAAAATAAGCATGGAAGAAACTTAAGCCATATTTTAGTGATCCATGTGGACATCAATGGTTTCCCACCTATTCCACTGGCTCAACATACAGTTTCCATTTCGATAGTTTTTCTACAGTTTTTCGGGTCCCAAACTTTCGGGGCCGTTTGAGGCCCTAAATGACGTTTTTTTGACGTGGCAACGCCCAATAAATTTCTATTAACATATATTGGGTTGTTCGGAATGTATAATCTTGTCTAGACCTTTCCGACGAGGTATCAAGCACCCCAAACAAAGATCATATGCAAAAGTTACGCCCTAGGGAAGTTGATGTATTAACTACCCCCATCGGGGCCCGCAAACCTTTTGGCGTTTCATCTTCCGGAGTTATGGTTTTGGATGTTTAGGGTTTTCTCATTTACGATTTATGTAAAAAATTCATCTGGAGCCTCATTGTAATCATCTTCTTGTGAATGTGCATAGTTGTTACATCTCTTCTCAGAGATAAGCTACCACCATTCTAGTGAGTTCATTTCACTCTGTATTTTATTTTACAGTCTTCGCATATTTTAGTCTTCAACAAAAATTGAGTATTGTTATATCTCTGTGTTTTTGCCGAATTAAACACAAAGATACATCAATACTCAATTTCTATTAAAGACTAAAATATGCAGAGACTGTAAAAGAAAATACAGAGTGAAATGAACTCGCTAGAATGGTGGTATCTTATCTCTGAGAAGACTCGCTAGAATGGTGGTATCTTATCTCTGAGAAGAGATGTGACAGCTACGCGCATTCGCAAGAAGATGATTAAAATGAGGCTCCCAAGGCCTTTTTAGCATAAAACATAAATGAGAAAACCCTAACCCCGAAAAATGAAACACCAAAAGGTTTGTGGACCCCAACGGGGGTACTTGATACACCAAATTCCCTAGGGCGTAACTTTTGATTACAATCTTCATTTGAGGTGTTTGATACATTGTCAGAAAGTTCTAGCTGAGGAGTACACATTCCAAATAGCTCAATAAGAACCTATCGGGCATTGCCATGTCAAAAAAATGTCGTCTAGGGCCTCAAAATGACCTCAAAAATTTGGGACCCGAAAAACTGTCAAAATGGAAACTTTATGTTGAGCCAATGGAGATCGGAAGAGC
>CBVK0101512473.1:0-12466 GCA_900067695.1 Picea abies
ATTGTTGATAGCGGAAGCCAGAAGAACCTCATCTCAGCAGAGGTTGTCAAACAGTTGGGATTGTCAACAACACCACACCCACAACCATACAACATCGGGTGGCTTCGCCACGGATGAGATCTCTGTGTCAGCCAGCAATGTCGATTGTCATATGGCATCCAACCCTTCAAGGATGAGGTATTATGCGATGTTTCCCCACTAGATGTCTGTGATGTTCTCTTAGGCCAACCATATATGTGGAAGCGCCATGTTGTTTATGAGTCTTGACCCTGCAATGTCATTGTTTCTCTGGGGGGTCATCTCTACAAAATACCAGAGCTAGTTCTGAATATTGTTCCATTTAAAAAGTACCGCAAGGTAGTATCTCATAATGCAAAATTTAGCTTCTTCACAATCTATTCAAAAGCAGAACAAGAGAACACTGCAACCACTACGGCCTCGCCCCAAGCACCTTCTATCCAACAGAAGCAGGTCGACAAGACTGCAGAAAAGTACAAATATTCCTTCTATACACCGTCCTCTCATGTATCTCGACTTGTTCAACAACCTCAGCCTCAACAGGTTCTTGACATACTTCCACAAACTAAGCAGCGCGATGTCTCTATCAATACAAGCAGCTCACCAAGATGCAGATCCATCAAACGCTTTTTCCTCTCCCCCAGGAACTCAACGCAATGGAGACCATTTCTTCCTTAAGAGGGAGGATTGATCCAGGTGGATATCGGTGGCCACCCACCTTTTTCAACTGGCTCAAAACAATTTTTTGGCAATTTTGACAATTTACTATTTTTAGCAGGTTTTAACTTCGGAGGCCATTTTAAGGGCCTAAATTAAGGTTTTTCAAGATCTAGGTTCTCAATGATATTCAAAGGCATGATTGAGCCCCCAAAATGAATATCCTCAACAATACCTTTCCAACGAACTATTATACGCCTAAAACGAATATTGTATGCAAAAGTTACGACCCTAGGAAGTTGATGTACTAACTTACCCAAACGGGGCCCACATGACTTTTGGTGCTCCATCTCCTAGGGTTAGCTTTTTGGATGTCTAGGGTTTTTGTCATTCCTGTTTATTGTAAAAAGGCTTTCAGAGCCTCATTGTAATCATCTTCTTGTGAATGCGAGTAGCCGTCACATCTCTTCTCAGAGATAAACTGCCACCATTCTAGCGAGTCTTTCACTTTGTATTTTTACAGTCTGTGTACATTTCTTTCATTAATATAAATCGTGTATTAGTGTATCTCTGTGTTTATGGTTGCATCTCTGATATATTTTTGTTATATTATTGAATATCTGTGATATCTCTGTGCATTTCTTTATTATATCTTCGATCTCATTTCGTGCTAAAAATAATCCAGATCAAATACACATACCTTTATAAGTTAGAAAACGTCTTCCCAACACCAAAATATTCTACATCCTTGTAGGTGTGATCATCTCTAACAAGTTGCAATATTTCACCTTTAGGAACATAGAGCTTGTCTAGATTGTAGAGAAACCTATTTTGGGGATCATAGTCAACCTTATTGTCACCTTTATCTCCATGAATTTTTCCCTATAGCTACTAAAACACCTCTTTAAATTCCTCATCTTATGTGTATGCCTTTTTGTATGCATCATGGGTAAAAGGCTCCATGTGCATAAGAGTTCCCAAAGATGTAATATTGAATGTTTGGCTTGTTGAAGCTTACTTTGGGCCTGTAAATATTATAGTGGTTGGTTATCTATGTGGATAATAGTTTCCTTTCCCATCAGAAAGTGCTTCCACTTCTTGACATCTTGAACTAGAGCATAGAGTTCCTTATCATATGTAGGTTAGTTCAAAAATCCCCCATGAAACATATCATAATGATATCATATTAGCTTACCTCCTTTCATAAAACAAATTCTCCCATAACATAACCACTTGCATCTATATCCACTTTGAAGGGATTTCACAAGTTATGCAATGTGAGAAATGGTTCTTGACTGATATTTCATTTTATCTTGTCGAAGTCTTTCTATTGATTCTTTCCCCACTAGAAACTCTTGCTACTTACTATTATGGCATGGAGTGGTGCAACTACCACAAAAAATGATGCTATGATCTTCCATAGGTATTATTCTTCCCCCAAAAATAACCTAACTTTAGTGACATTAGTAGGAACTAACCATTTTATGATGGCCTCCATCTTTGCAAGATCTATCTTCAGCTCCCCTCCATCGATCACATACCCAAAATTCACCAATGAATGCTGAGAATACTCACATTTCTTGAGGTTAGCCAACAACTAATGTTTTTTCAAAGTCTCTAACACCTGCATGAGATGTGAGATGTGATCCTCCCATGTAGAGATTTAAAGCAACATATCATCCAAATACACTGTAACAAAGGAATATAAATATGGGCGCAATACATCATCCATCAATCTCATAAATGTAGCTAGTGCATTACATAAAACAAATGGCATGACTTACCATTCATACAAACCTTTCCTTGTCTTGAAGGTAGTATTCCAAGTGTCTTATTCTTTGACACATACCTGGTTGTATCATGATTTGAGATCCTGCTTGGTGAAGTACTTAGCATGTTGCAAATGGTCTAACAAATCATTGATCCTGGGCAGAGGGTACCAATTCTTGAGTGTAAATTTGTTCAAAGCTCCATAGAAAATACACATTTTCCAAGTCCCATCCTTCTTCATGTACTATGATGATAGGTGACCCATAAGGTGAAGTGCTTGGTCGAATCACTCCCTGCTTTAGTAGCTGCTACAACTATTTCTTCAATTCATCTTCTTCCAAAATAGATTGTCTATACAACCCAATATTTGGTAATGGAGAGTCAGGAAACAATTGTTTCTCATGCTCCATTTCCCTCTTAGGTGGCAACACTTTAGGCTCCTAGAACACTGCTCTGTATGCATGTAGCAACTTCTCCGACTATTGTTTTTTCTGTTTAGTACATCCCTCCAAGGATGCCTTTGCATTTATTGATTCATCACCTGTTTGATTCTCTCTTAAGAAAAGAAACGCTTGGTTGGGACTTACTAGTGAGATCTTCTATTTACCTTTTTGTGCACTGATGATGCAGGGCTTCCCATCCTTGATCAGGCGGTGCTGGTTTTCCCTCTGTGTGAAGATTGCATCCTTCATATACATGTTGGGGCTTCCAAACACTACACCACACACATCAAGGGGCACTAAGTCCAACTCTAATTCATCAACAAACTTTGCACTTACAAAAAAATTGATCTTACATTGTTTTGTGACCTTTATTTATACATCCTTATTCACCCACCCCAATGGGTATGGGCTTGGATTATCATGAACCTCCAACCCAAGCTTTCTAACTAGATCAACTTCAATGAGATTGGACTATGAACCAAAAACAAATAGAGCATTTACCTTCATCTTCTTGACCTGGATCTTGAAATGGAAGCATTTTTTCATCTCCTTCTATTCCTTTTGATGAGGGATATTTAGATTCACCTCCTTCTACACTGAAGTGCATACAATATTCTCATCCACATCTAAGTTTCTCTCTACCTGATTGCTTGAATATGTGGCTAGAAGGTTCATCCTCTTGACATCCTTCTTATAGTTCTTAGGGTTCAACTCTAGATGTAGTTTCCAACACTTTTCTTCAATGTGACCATTGATATTGCAATGGTTACAGTGGTTACTTGGATTCCTGCACTGATGTGCACTAGCTATCATCTTCTTTTCTTTTCCTTTCCACTTCTTCTTTCCTTCCTTGGAAGCGTCCCAATGCTCTTTTTGTTTGGAACCACTTGGATATTCGTTTTGTGCCCTATATTTTCTAGATATTGTGATTGCACACTGGCCTCATCAATTGTCTTGGACTTGAAGAGCATCACTTTCTTTCACAAATGACTATGTAGACCTCCTAGATACTTGAGGAGTACATGTCAATTATTAGGAGAGATACCCAACATGATAGTCATCTTCCTGGATTTGGTGGTGTACTCTTGCACACTTTTCCCCTGACATTTCCTAAAGTAATGCCAATAGATCCTTTGGTCCTCTACATGCCCAATAGGGTAGACCTGGGAGTACTTAATGAGGGTTTTGAAATCCTCCCACTTTGTTATTGGTGGATTACCCTCCAACCTAAGTGTCTCAGTGTGACTTTCCCACCATGTCAATGAAATGACCCTCTAATTTTAGTCTCACAAACGAAATCTTTTGCTCTTCCTCTCTATGGTGGACATTGAAATAGACCTCTAACTATTGCAAGCAATGATTCAACACTTACCTTTTAAACAACTTGGTTTATGGAAACTATTTTCTCACAAGCAATTGTCCACCCAACCATAGGAATCCACTGTGGATATAACCCCACAAGCTGAGCTATGAGGCCACCAGGAAGAAGGAAGCTAGTACAAGACACTTAGATCACTCATCCATCCCAATTTCTCTTGGGTTCAATCAAGGAAATCACCACATAATACTTAATATAACCATCCAACTAGCTCGACCATGCCACTCCCTTCTTTACCCATATATCAAAAGGAATACAGTCTTTTAAGGACCTTCTTGCCTTGGTGCTATTCACTATGTTAGAAAAATTCCAGTCTATTGTCCGCCTTCAATAAAACTCAATAGAGTTTGATCTTGGCTCTTGAACACTATGTAGCAATTTATAGGGATTGGGAAAGGTTTCCTATCAACCTAACATTTATGCTACTTTGCAACCTTTCATCTCTCTCTCTAGTTCACCACCTCCTCTTCCTTAGCTGTCATTGGTCACTTACATGATCTAATGAAAAATACTTTTGTGCATAGCATGAGAATGTATGAGAAAATGGAAGAATCAATTATAGGAGAGAATGCATGAGAGTAGTGCGTGAATGAACAAGTTACATTGACTTTTCATAAAGAGAATGCATGGAAAAAGAGATGGTTCGAATGCCTATGAATTTTGAATTCCTATGGGGACGGAGTCTTTTACACTCCCCATTACTTGTACTCACCCCCCATGTCCTCATAATTATGAAAGGTGGACTTCCTCACCAACCACCACTTCTTGCATCCAATGATCGGTGGTTAGGGATTTTAATAAGGAACATGGAAAAAGGAAAAGGTTAGGAGACTTTTACAACTCAAAATACTTAAGATTATATCTCAACCCCTTGGACCCCCTTTCCCCTTCCCCTCTAGTGGCTTTATAGATCCTCTCTTTAAACCTTGGACCTTTTTATTAATTTTGGAAATAATATTTACATATCTTGGGAATATAGTAGCAAGTCTATATCATGGCATATCAAAATCATACTTATTGAAAATACACTTTTAAGCATTCACTAGTCCGACCTTGACCTTCAACTCCACACTAAAAATAACATAAGATATTTACATCATTTACACATCGAATTATTCTATCCCATCATTATATTTATTTATTTAAAATGTATACATAATCCAATCCAAAACATCGAATAATCAAAATTGAAGTATTATATTTGATCCTCTCAATACACTGTCCTACACCCTCTCTTGACTTGTCAACTCTCTTATTGTTAGTGGATTTTTTTTTTTCTCCAAAAAATTTCACTTTATATTCATATAGAAAATATAAATTGTCCATTACAAGATAACATCAACCGAAAAGACCCAGTGACAACTGAAGAAGTAGAAGCAAGTCTTGCAGGGACAAATATCTAGCGAGTCAAAGCCAAAATCTCAAAAACAAACTAGCTTGGAGGCTCTAATCCAAGACAAAAATTAGGCCAAGGAGGATTACCACTTCACCTATGAACATCAAAAACAGACTCCCAACAATACAAAAAGGGATTAAAATAGATCTAAGAACATATGATGGCCTTCATGTTCTCCCACACATTGATAGTAAACAATTCTCCCCGAATTTTATTGAAGCGCCTACTTAGATAATATATCTGTTGTTGTATTATATTCACGGTAAATATGTTGAAAGGAAATGGATTGAAATCGATTTATAAGTTCAAGGATTCTATCCTTCCAACCCTCCAAATTAAAAACATGTAGTTGACCCTTGCCACATAACCAGTCGATGATAATCTTAGAATCGCCATGCACAAAAAGCACCGAAATATCCAGCCTGACAACAAGAGAGAGAAGTGTCCATGCTCCAAGTAACTCTGCTCTGGTATTTGTCCCTGGTCCACAATTAAAATACCATTTAAAAGTTATGTGTTCTGAAATCCTGATGATCCCTCCCGCACCATTGTTCAGTCCTTTTGTTGATGCCGCCCCATCAAACCATCCAGTAAGGTCCCTTGCCACTAGACCCAAAATCTGTCTCCTTGGCTTCTTAACTTTTTTCCTAGAACTAAAATCTCTCAGAATAGATAAAGATCGAAATGTTACCCTCTGGGGAGAAGGAGTTACATTATCAAATAAAGCACAATTTCTTTCTAACCAGATATTCCAACAGAGGTAGGCCGGAAGGGAGGGGAAACATGGATTTTGTTGTTTCCATTTTTTAAACCATTCAGTAATGGA
Source organism: Picea abies (assembly GCA_900067695.1). Lineage (NCBI taxonomy): Eukaryota > Viridiplantae > Streptophyta > Pinopsida > Pinales > Pinaceae > Picea > Picea abies. Next base: position 6,489 of record CBVK0101512473.1, read on the forward strand.
GCCGTCTGTCCACCAACTCGAGATTTTTAAAGAAAGAAGAACTCTATCCCAAACACCACGAGTAAAAGGAAAATCAACAAAAATATGCAAGATAGATTCTGAGTTTTTCTTGCATAAGGAACAGTGGCTCGGGCCTTCAAATCCTCTACGTTGCAAATTGTCCCACATAAGCAATTTATTCTCCACAAGAAGCCAGATAAAAAGTTCAAGTTTTAAAGGACAGTCCCAGATCTAGAGTGATTTTCTCCACCCACTAATTAGATAGGCATGTTTCTTCATTTCGATGGCCTCATAGGAATTTTTGACAGTAATTCTACCCAAACGATCTCCTCCAAGCCAATTCAATTCATCCAGTCTTTGGGTTAACTGAATTCCACTGCTAATGAGTAATTTTCTGTAGTCCTGTCATTCATATGCATGTGTCCCTCATATATTCAAATCGGAGCTAGTGAGCCAATTATGTCCAAATAGACCCAGTGGAGGCAAGCTGCGAGCCTGATAAAGAAAGTGTACACCACGTTGATTAAGTACGTGGATCAAATCATCCGACAAATAGGATGAACATCCCATCCCAAGGATCTGATCTTTCCCTAAGATAATCGAGGAACTTGACCCCAGATACCAAGTAATCCAATGAACTAATAAATGAAAGGATTTGAGGAGATGTTTCCAAGTTGGAGAGCCCCAAACTCTACAGCCCGAAGTTGTTATGAACCAACTCTCAATAGTTAATGAAGGTAGATACTTGGACTTAATAACTCGGTGCCAAAGCCCTTCCACCTTCAATGCCCACCAGAGTGTGTTCGTTGCCATGGTGCGACTGAAGCTAAAGAGGTTCCTCAATCCCCATCCCCTGAATCTCTTTGGTCTTGCTATAAGTTGCGAGCTACATAAATGGTATCCCTTTTTCTTTTTCTTCCCATTCCATAGGAAATTAAAAGCAATTTGATGAATTCGGTGGAGGATCGACGCTGGAATGTTAGCCAAGGCCAACCAATAGACCAGCTGGCTTTCTAAGACTGCCTTGGCTAATACAAGTTGACCACCCATAGTCAGCCAATTTTTGCACTAGTGGTTAATTTTGTACTCATATTTCATCAACAACCAATTCTAGTCCTCTGCTCTATACCTGTCAGCTTTGAAAATATAGCCAAGATACTTAAAGCCATTAGTAAGATTATTAATAGTAAAATTGAAGGCAATTTTTATAGAGTCCAGAAATGTTTGTTGAGCTCCATATTGATAGAAGGAGGATTTTTTATTATTAATCAGTAAACCAGTTGCGTTGCAGAAGGTATCCAATAGTTTTTTAATCACCATCCATTTAGATATGGAAGCATTGTTCAAAATAAGAAGATCATCCACAAATAGAAGGTGTATAATTCGAACAAGTCTTGATACTTTGATGCCCGCAACCAATCCTTCACTTTGATTTTTTTTTATGGCTAAGCTCAAGCCTTCCATAACTAAAGTAAAAAGTAAAGGAGAGAGCGAACAACCTTTTCTGAGTCCCCTGTCACTAATGAAGAAGTCAAATGGTTCTCCATTTATGAGGACTGTGTAAGTAGTAGAAGTGATGCAACCCATAATACATTTGGTTGTATGAAGTCCGAAGCCACATTGAAGGAGGACTAATCTGAGATAGTCCTAGCTTATGCAATCATAAGATTTCTTAAGATCGATTTTGAGGATCATAGCTTGTAACTTCTTCTCTCTGATGTTGTGTATACACTCCTGTGTCGTTCCTATAGCATCAATGATTTGCCTACCTTTTAAAAAGCCAAATTGTTCTTATGAAATAATGTGCGACAAGATGGGCCTGATGCGATTAGCTATAATTTTAGTAATGATCTTGTAGCAAAGATTGCAGAGTGCAATCGGACAAAAGTCACCAAAGGAGGTCGACCCATTAACCTTGCGGATGAGTGCTAAAAAAGTTGAATTGATAGATTTGTTCACCGAGCCAGTTACTCTGGATTCTTCGATAGCCTCTACTAAGTTTTCAACTAGTAAATCAAAGTAGTGTAAGTAGAACTCCACTGTCCAACCATCTGGTCTGGGACTCTTGTCCTTGGTAAAGCCCCACAACACCTCCTATATTTCTTCCTTTGTGCATGGGATTTCCAGCCGAAGAACCTCCTCTTCAGTAGTTATTCTTGGATAAAGGCGAACTGTGGCTATTTGGTCAACAATTGAATGATTGGATTCTTTATAAAAATTGTTGAAATATCTCACAGCTTCTTTCTTAATATCCTCCTACCCTGAGTGGAAGTGATCAGTCTCATCCTTAACTTCCCAAAGTTGTTTTTTATTCCTCCTGAAACTTGCAAACCTATGAAAATATTTGGTGTTCTTATCTCCTGATAGGATCCAAGTGGCCCGATTGTTTAGTCTCCAAAGTTCATCTTCGGCCTGTAGAAGTCTTTTTCTATCAAACTCAAGAGCTAACAAACAAGGATTAAGTTCCATGAGAGAATGATGCTCAAGACTCTCGTTCGTAAGCAAGGCTATCTCTTCTTCAATGTTATCCAGTTGAAGATGATCACTTTTCTTTTTGACAACTATCCCCTTTTTAACTTTTGTTTTTAGATTACTGAGTTCTCCAACCAGTCGTGACTGAGCCCCTTCTGCAATTGAAGTTTGCCTAGTATTCCATTCTTTTCTGACAAGGTTATTGAAATTATCATCTTTCAGCGAAGCTGAATTAAATTTAAAATGAAAAGCAACGGGTTTAAAGCCATAGTCCAACTAAAAAAACACCGGGGCATGATTCGAAATAAAAGGGAGATCCACCCAGGATCTAAAGAAAGCAGAATCATTTAGTAGTGCTATAGATGCAAAGACTCTTTCTAGTCTTTTTTGGATGCCCTCCGACCCCAGTCTGCCATTGCGCCAAGTAGGCACCACTTCAGGTGGCTTGACATCCACTAAGTGATGAGAAGTGAACATATCTCTAAAGAAAGTTGTTTGTGGGTCAATTAGTGCTTTCTCCCCCCAAATTTCATCAACACCAGTGGAAAAATTTAAGTCACCCGCTAGTATGAGGTTACTTTGGTACAATAAACCCTTTGCTTCCAAAATCTCCCAAAACTATCTTTGACTTGAACACGGCCCATAAACATTGATCAAATTAAGTCTTCTTTTTTCTGGTAAATGAACACATTTTAATAGGATTCCACCAGCACAATGAAAAGGTAAGAGTTCAAGTGTATTCGGGTTCGAGGCCACCAGAAGTCCTCCCGACTTCCCCACAGAGCTCACAACACTAAACATCCAGGAAGGACGTAGTGGAAGTAAAAATTCTTACCTTGTATTCATCAACAAGGATTTCCTGAAAAAATATTATGTCTGGTTTAACGGAAGATAGAAGTCTGCGCATAGAAACTAGTTTAAAGGGGGCTCCCACCCCTCTGATATTCAAAGTGAGAAGGATCATGGTTTAGCCCGAGCCAGGACTTTTATGACTCTAAGCACACCTTGGATTGTCTCTCTTCTATTAACAAAACTTTAATGATTTAATTGTCCTTGTAAGTTGATTTCATGTGCTTTGCCTTTGCTTGCCCTTTCTACCTTGTTCCAATCTAGAACCTTAAATCTTTCTCAATTCAAGCCATTTCTTTCGGCTCATGAATCCATTTTAGGTCACTTTGAGGGATAAGTACACATTATACAATGTAATGTGTTGGCGCATCCTTCGTTATTTTCACACATAAGCAATACACATATACTTATATTTAAACAAGGTTGCATGGCAGCGTATACCTGCCGTTATGCAGGTATAATAAAATAAAACAATAGTTGTATTGAATCCACCGCATGCGTCGAGATGAATAACAAATTCATTTGTTGAATATGGCAGGCAAGCGTCATCTCATTAAATGACGTTGAAGATCCTTCCGCAATCGTTGAAGATCCTTACGCAACCGCAACAATAAGAGATGCATTTGAACAACAAATCACAATTTAGAAAAATGTTTTAAAATAATTTAAAAAATCAAAGTGTAATGTTATACCTTTAAAAATGCTTAAAATTATTTTGGTCAAACCCCAACGAATAGACGATCAATAGCATATCCAATACTATATACCACCCTAAGCGGCAGGTATAATAACCAATATCCCTTCACATTATTTTGAATGATCTAAAAAAAAACCCAATTTCATAAAACATTTAGATTATACATTATAAAACGCTCAAACTTATATTTAAGATTAACACTCAAAATTTGTAATATAAAAATAAAACTTATATTTAAGTTTAACCCTTAAAAAAATTGTGAAAAAAAATATACAAATGCCATCAACTTTGAATTGTACAAAATATTATTTTATTTTATTTTAACTTTAACACTCAAATAATTGTGAAAGAAAAAGTACAATTTTCATCCATTTGAATCCTACCTACAAAATATTATTTTATTTTATTTAAATGTGCCTAGGAAAAAGGTACCCATTAAATGAGAACAACAAAAAAAATAAAAAATGCATATCCATGCCAAAAAAGAAAGGGTTATTTATTTATTTAACAAGATGGGCCCCCAACTTTTGACAATATATGAAATATTTATTACAATAACATTGGGGGAAGTGAAGGCAGCAATAAGACTTCAAAGTTTTTGGCCAATAAGATATCACATAAATGAGACTTAAAATTTAAAATAAATAATTATTTTTTAAAACTTTGGATAAAAAGGTGTATATTTTATGGTCAATCATGAACTAATAGAAAGTCAAGCCTAACTTTTTTTTTCCCATGAAAAATTTTCTCGAATTTATATTAGGTATAAATTCATTTACAATAAAAAACGCAGCCTCAAACTGTGTAAGTTGAACAGTGCATTTGCCAGTATAGGACTTGGTATTTTCAATCGTATACCGAGCTTACAATAGGCCTGGTCTTATCAATCAAATACCGTGCTTACAAGGGGAGAAAACCGACCACTAAAAAACATGAAAACAACCCAGAAGGTGGAGCAAAAGGATGGCCGATTACAGTCTAAACCCGGTCCACTCCTTTTCACGACTATCGCTTATGCAATAATCCTGTGTTCTATCCTGGGAGATCAAAACCCAATCAAAAATAAATAACAGAAACATGGATTACAGTGCTGTCATCAAGCAATCCAGAGAGGCCATTATAATTCGAAGATGTTGATCGAGGATATAGTGCTCTCTTGTCCTCTATCAAAGTGGAAGATGGAGAGTCTTCCAACCACTTCGCTGAGAGCCCGCTTGAAGAGGGCATCTGCCTCGGTATTATGTGATCTGGGGATATGGCGGAAGTTGATATCAGAGAAGAGTTTGGACAGCGGCTGCGTTTTTTGCTTCCAGCCTTCAATGTGAGTGGATTGAAGATTGCAGATTTGATTGATCCAGTGGATGATTACTCTCGAGTCTCCGAGAACAAGGAGGTGGTTTAAAGACCAAAGGGAAGCAAGGGTGAGAGAAGCCCATAAGCGCATGAGCTCAGCTTTGGTGTTTGTACTCTCACCACAGTTAATAAACCACTTTGTGATCCTCGACGGGTGAGTCTTGAAGGTGCCTCCAGCCCCACAGCATAATCCGGAGGATCGGGCCGCGCTGTCAAAACACACCAGGGTATGGCCTTCAGGCAAAATAAAATCCACAGCTTTGTGAGGGAGAGCCTTTACAGTAGACGGTTGCCAATGGAAGGTAGCCAGAGTTCTGTGGAAAACCGCAGAGGAGGAAGGTGGAGAATCCTCAAATAAGGCCTTGTTGCGTTCTGTTCAGATTTGCCAGCAAACCAAGGCAGCCAGTGTAAGCGGCGCTGCTTTTTCCGAGAACCAGGATGAGAAGCAATCTGCAGTGGTGGCGCCGATCCAGGTGAAGGGAAGAGAGAAATATTGTAATAATCTGTTCCAGACTTCTTTTGTAAAAGGGCAATGAATCAAGCCTAACTTAAAGCTATATACCATGCATATCCACAAATATAAAAAGATAAGTATAAAATTAATATT
>CBVK0101512561.1:0-18824 GCA_900067695.1 Picea abies
TTGGTATATATAGGAGACTAGGAGGTATAATGGCCTAAAGCCGACATAATTAAAATAACATTACTAATCTAAATTACAACTAATGGCCTAAATCCGACATAAATAAAATAGCATTACTAATCTAATATGCCCTAATTAAGGGGTAATGAGCCAACATTAGGGCTTAACAATAATATTATACCATTTTTTGATTCCATATCACATACTCTGTACCCTCACATGATGGTGATAAACATTTTTCTCCCATATGACTGTTGTTCTTCTAGTAAATATCCTCATTGATTTCCTGAAACCCCTCATTGGTTTAGGTATGAGCACAACTCCAAATCAAAATCCAGTGGTTGGGGGATGATTTAGGTACTGTTGTAACCTAGGTCTACACCCCTACCTCTCCTCTCTCATTTCCCTATGCCTTCATGAAATCTTTCCTTTTAAAGTTTGTCAATTCAGTTCCCATTTGTTCAATGACTTAGCTTTCCTTATTGTCTTGTTTGAATGATTCTTTGCGTAGAATTTTTTTGTTTTTCTTGAATGATAAACACATATTGTGATTTGGTTCAAATTACTTATCATCTTGTTTTCCCATTAATTGAGCTTACAACGGGTCGATCAAGTATGCTGTATGCACAGGGAACAACAATGAGAAAAAACACAACATTATTACAATCCATTTCGGGCTTTAAATACAAGAAAACATTCAGGTTCAATTTTCAACAACGCAAATCTAACAGGCCATCATATCAATGAATCTCATGCCATCGATATTCCATAACTACAAGAGGTTTAATCACAAGAGTTACAAACGCCAGTCTGTGACTTTGGTGCCAAAACGTCAGAGATGTCTTATTCAAAAAACTCCCGAACGTTGAAACCGTCGCATCGCTTCAGTGATTTTCCTCCATGGATTTCAAAAAAAAACCATACATAAACTACCGAATGCTGAAACTCAGAAGTGTCGAAGAAACTTGGCACTCATTAGTTCAGATGCGCGACACTCATCCATTAGAAAACACGTGGCATTTAGTGTAGGCACCTTTGGGCATGTCATCCGCTCATTTTTGAGTGACACATGTCACTCGCCTTATGTGACACATCAACATCTGTGACATCATATGACATCAGGCCACCACGTCACTTTGAACCCACATCACCTAGGGTGGAAACAAGCAGAAGCTAAGTGAGTAAAGGACTCCCAAAGGCCCGAATCCCGGATTTCATCTGGGCCGTCCATCAACAAGGACATGCAATGCTAGATCTCTCACTTCGGATAATTATCACTCCGAGAGGTTTGCAGAGCGAAACAATAGAGAAAGAATTACCTGAATTTCCAAAGAAAATCTTGACCTTCCAAATCAAGAGGCTACGTGGAGGAAGATATCTCACTTCGAGAATACGACACTCCAAAGGATTTTAATAACTATGCATTGAAAAGGCCCGAAACCCAAACTCCCGAAGTAATTGTGGACCATTGATCTCAAATCAACAAGAACCGCTGATCTTTGCAGTAGTTAAGAAAGGGGTATCAGTTAAAGTACCGAGAGACTGCCACATCACTCTGGGCCCGTACTACTCTAGAAGTTATACAAACTGTGCATGTAAATTGGCACCATCGCTAAATCATATAACGAATTTCTAATATGGTAGACGGATAGAACTCTAGGAGGGGAGCTAAAGTAGAAGGGCCACCCAGATCACAGATTGCAACAAGATCAATGACCACACTTCATTACGGGGACGGAAAATGCCCGAACATTAACATCCTTGAGCGGTCTCGCAATCAAAACCATGGTATTATTGGAAAGGTACATGGAAACTTGTGGGGGATTGCGAGGGTCGGAGTTGTGTGGACCCAAACCACCCTCTACAACCTCCACAATCATGTGCCTATATGACATTAGGTCACCACGTCACCCCCACTCACCTCCACTTACACTCCCACTACCACTCAACTTTTGCCACCTATTCCTCGGACTACTCTCCATATCACCTATCACTTCCATGTAATCCACATCCGCTCATATCACCCCCTATTGGATGCTTGAATCCACATTTCCTGCCACGACCACTGGGGCGACGAAATTTCCAATAAAATTTTTAAAAGTACAGATGGAAGCTGATGAGTTGAAATGAAGTGCACTTAATGGCCAAGGCTCTGTTACATACAAAGAGTTATGTCTCGGTCTCAGTTACAAACCCCTCCAGAAATTCAGTGAAGGAGCAGATCAAGTGAAGATTTGCCCATGCATTTGGTTACCCTCCCAAATCATCGAACATCATGCAGGCATGCCAAGACTCGATACATAACCCTTTTCTATCACTCTTAGTGTTCCTTCCAATCATAGTTCATCCAACGCATGCATCAGTTCGGTCTCAGAGACAATAACATTTTTTAGTTAATCAATTCAAAAATTATTTTAGCTTAAATAAATGAGTGGTCTTCTGTGTGTGATAAGAACCACTCTATTGATTAAGTTCAGTGTGATGTATACATGATGTACTCTATGCAATGTTTTACTTAAATTGATAGTTTGTTCTACAATGAGTTATCTAGAGTTAGGTCTCAGTCCCGGATGGACGAGAACTTCTGCAACTCTGTTAAATATGCATTCTTTGTATGTTTTAGGGGTTGGAATTTTTTGGAAGGAAAGTAGAAGCAAAAAAATAATTGGGCCTACTCAGTTAATTGTAAAGTTCTCTACCTAGAAAATATATGTTGATGACATTTGTGTTCTTTACTCAAATCTTTATGTGTTTATTCTTATCTTGAATGCATATTTTGTGATGTGTGCAATGTACATTTCCTTATTCTTTCGGCTACTGCTTTAGTTTATCTCTTGCTAATTATGCAACCTATTATACAACTATTGTTTAGTGAAAGATACACTATTTTGCAACATGTTGAATGATTTTCATCTGAATATTTGTCTAAGTCTTGAGATATTATTTTAAGTCTTAGTTTTCACACAACAAGTGATTCATTGCATTACTTGTTGTTGTTGTTTGTGTTTGTCTTCTCATACCCTCAGTTGTCATTTAACACCCATACCATTAGCAAAGGATAACCTACTTTTATACTATGTGGCATGTCCAACCAGAGTACCATCTTTTGAAAACCTATCCTTAAGCTTACCAACAAAACCTACTTGTAAAAAACCAATCATTACAAACTTGAGGTGGCCTAGATTTTTCCTTTAGCAGCCAGGTGCAAACTTTAGGACCAACATCTTCTGGCCCCACTGCCGGGGAATGGAGTAAAAAAATATCTTTCCCTGGGAGAAAAACAACGACTTGGTCTGATTTTTGGTGGTGAACAAAGACCAAAAACATTTAGACTACATATCTTTCACCTGGTGACTCCATGGTTAAATAATCTAATGGCAACTTCCCTGAGTAAAATTTACGAAAGAAATACTGGCGCCCATAAAAGGATTCAACAAGTCTAAAGCTGAACAAATCAAAGCCACCAAGGCTCATGCTAACCCTGAGAAGGACACAATGGTCTCTGAGCCAGAAAGGAAAATAAGAAAATCCACCATAGCTCAGAGATATACCTCCCCCCTCAAGGGTAAAGTTGTGCCTAAAGAGTCTACTTATCTTCATCATCATAAGTAGCTTGAATTTGCTAGCCCTGAGAATCATAATTCTAAGGAACCTTAGGAATATTCAACTCCTGACTCTACCTCACCACCCAGTCCAACATCCACCCCTGTAGCTCCCATTGTTGAACAACTGAGAGGGGGGGTGAATCAATTGTTCCCGTGCTTAAAAAATTATGCTTCTTTTAAAATATTTACAAGGCACTCAATGATGATCACAATAATGCAGGGAAATGAACAATGGCACATTCAACATCAGTCACATATATGAGAAACACAGAGACATATATTTCCCAAGGAAACCCATACAGGGTAAAAACCTCTTCTTCTTTATATGATAAGTATTATTTACATTCTCTACATTATCATACATTTGAGCACCAACTCATTGTGAGGCTACAACCTATGTTATGCAAGATGCAACTTGCTAAGAGTACCAACTCTTTGTTTTTCTCTAGCACCCACTAGAAGGAAGCACCAACTCCCTGGTTTCTCTAGCACCAACTAGAAGGAAGCACCAACTCCCTGTGTTCAAGCCCCCACTTGAACCTCTGAGGACACCAGTCCTCCCTAGCACCTCCCTGGATTATAAATATGAAATACTGAATCCTATTACATTGATATAGTGTTAAATAACAACTTACCAATCTCATCACTGTTTTGTAAGATTTTTCTACTCAGACTTCCTTGCCGTCTTCCAGCATGCATCCACTGCCCATTTTATTCTTCTACTTTTATGCTCTGTGTGCCATGTCCATTTGCTACACAGTTCTTCTTCTGTTCCTTTCAGTTGTTTCCCTCTGATCCTTCTTCATGCATGAATCACCTTCAACAACATCCACAACAATCCCAACAACAACAACAACCACATCTCTTCTCTGTACTGTGTATTTATAGCTTTTGTGCATCTTGTGCATGCAATACACGCAAAATCTCTGCATACTCATACCGCGCTGATATCCTCCACAACTCGAGTGCTTTGTCTGATCATCATCGTGATTCTTCAACTTCTTTGGCCATTTTCCCACTCGTTTAGCATTACTCTATGTTATGCTAAGATTCCTCAGCCTCTCTGGTAGTTGAGACTCTTCGTCTTCTCTGTGACAGATGAGCTCACCTTCTCTGTTCCAATTATAGGCTTCAATGCTCATCCAGCTGTCGATCGCTTCCACGAGCAACTTCATCCCTCTTGAAGATTCCCAAAGACTCTTCATCTCCTCTGTCAATCACCTCGAAGTGTCTTTGAGTCCTCTGGCAGACACCATCAGTGGTTCGGGCAGTTACACTGTGACGTGCAACAGTAGCCCTCTGATCTCCTTCAATTTCATCTGCACCGTTGGATTACCTGTGATTTATGCGTTTCGCACTTTCTCAATTCAGAGATTCTGCAATGAGACATCTTGACTCTTCATGTTGCGAGCTCCGAAAAGGAGCTTGGATTCTCTAGCTCCCTCCTCTATGTGACCACAGGCGATGACCATCGGTTATAGCGATATTTCACCTTTTCAGTATTTCAGCATTCGTATGATCCCATGTCTTGACACTCCCAGACGCGATCCCCGAAATTCCGAGGCAGAGCTTATCTGCACTAGGTCCTTCCTCTATATGACCAAGGCCATGACCAAGTGCTTATTTAAAAAGTGCTTTTCACGAATTCACATTTCATGAGTCTGGAGATGAGGCATCTTGACTCTCCAAGTCGCGATCCCCGAAACCTCGAAATGGAGCTTATCTGAACTAACTCCTTCCCTTCTTGTGACCGTCAGCGGTGACCATAGGCTATGCCAAAAAGGAACTTTATATTTCGCAAGTTTATAAACTTCATTGAGTTTGATCGACGATTAAAATCTCCATAGATCCGATGGTCCAGATCTTATCGTGATTTCGCATCTCATGAGTTTCCACACTAGGCTCCATTGACTCCAAGTCAGCGACTTGTCCTATGATTCGATGGTCCAGATCTGATCTTAATTCAATGGCTCAGATCATATCGCGATTTCGCATATCACAAGTTCAGTGGTTATGTTTCTTGCCTCTCCAAGTTGCGATAGGTGAAGCTCCGAGATGGAGCTGGATCAACGGTTCAGATCACACCTTGATTTGACGGCTGCAATTAAATCGTGATTTTGCATCTCATGAGTTTGATAGTTATGTTTCTTTCCTCTCCATGTCGCGAGTCATGAAACTCCAAGATGAATCTGGATCAATGGTCCAGAACAAAACTTTGATCTGACGACTGCGATTAAATCGCGATTTCGCATCTCGCGAGTTTGATAGTTATGTTTCTTTCCTCTCCATGTCGTGAGTCATGAAACTTCGAGATGAAGCTGGATCAACGGTCCAGAACACAACTTTGATCTGACGGCTGCGATTAAATCACGATTTCACATCTCGTGAGTTTGATAGTTATGTTTCTTGCCTCTCCATGTCGTGAGTCGTGAAACTCCGAGATGAAGTTGGATCAACAGTCTAGAACAAAACTTTGATCTGACAGCTGTGATTAAATTGTGATTTCACATATCGCAATTTTGATAGTTATGTTTCTTTCCTCTCCATGTCTCGAGTTGCGAAACTCCGAAATGGAGTCTTGGATCAACAGTCCCGATCAACACTTGATCTGACGATCATCGGGAATTGTAAATGGGATCCAACGATCATAAATGCTGCTTCTCCTCCCGAGCTTACTTTGTTCTGCTTAGTCTGATCTTTCCATCGCTTTTGAGATTAATCGAATATTCTCTGCAGCATCTTCTCATAATGCCCACCTTCATTGTTGTACTTGCCATCAATGACAAGCATTCATTGTCTCTTAAATATTTTCCAATAATCTCCCCCTTTGGCATTGATGGCAACACAAGCACCCACATGCATTCGGACTCTCCTCCCAGACTCTTTTCTCCCCCTTTGACATCAATGTCAAAGAAGAAACATGCTCCCCCTGAGTTGTTGCAAAACATACTCCCCCTGTCAACTATGAGCATCTTGGAAATACACCAGATATTCAATAAGTACTCCCCTTGACCAGGTGAACAGATTAGACTCAAGAAATTATAACCCCCAACTTTTGACGAAGATATCCAAAAGGGGTTTCTGCTAATGGTTTTGTAAATATATTTGCAATTTGCTATGTAGAAGGTATATAATTCAGTTGAACAATTCTCTTTATAACTTGTTCTCTGAGAAAATGGTACTTTATTGGAATATTCTTAGTCTTGGAATGAAGAACAGGATTCTTGGAGACACTAATGGCACTGGTGTTATCACAGTGAATTGGAATGGGATGAGTGTAAGTTACCTTCAGATCTGCAAGAGTTTGTATCATCCATAAAATTTGTGTGTAGCAAGTAGCAACAACAATGTATTCTGCCTCTGTACTGGATAATGAGATGGATCCTTTCTTTTTACTAAGCCATGCAACTAATGAGTCACCCAGAAAGAATGCTCCTCCACTGGTGCTTTTTCTCTCATCAACACATTTTGCCCAATCTGCATCTGAATAAGCAGTTAACTTGAAATTTGATTTCTGGGATACCACAGACCATAAGTCAATGTTCCTTTCAAATACCTGAACATCCTTTTAACATCTTGCAAATGACTCTGTTTAGGTGCAACCTGATATCTTCCTACCATTCCTACAACATGCATTATGTCAGGACGGGATGTTGTGATGTACAGAAGACTGGCTATCATAGAGCAATATGTCCTTTAATCAACATCAGGTGAGATATCATCTTTACTTAGCTTGCAACCAACCACCATAGGTGTGCTAACTGGAGAAGAATCTTCCATCTAAAATTTCTTCAACATCTCTTTCAAATATTTTTCTTGAGAAATAAATATTCCTGCAGAACTTTGTTTTACTTGTAAGCCAAGAAAATATGACAGTTCTCTTATCATGGACATTTTAAATTCTGTTTGCATAGAGTTAGAAAACCATTGGACAGATGATTCATTAGTACAACCAAAAATAATACCATCTACATAAACCAAAACAACTAGTAAATTATCACCTTCAAACTTAATTTGTCAACAATACCTTTCTTGAACCCTTTTTCTTGTAAAAATTTGTCCAGTCTATAATACCAAGCTCGTGGTGCTTGTTTTAGTTCATATAAGGCCTTCTTCAGCTTACAAACATAATTAGGATTATCTGTCAATAAGAATCCTTCAGGTTGCTCCATATATACTTCTTCCTCTAGATCTCCATTAAGAAATGTTGACTTAACATCCATCTGATAAACTTTAAAGTTTTTATGACATGAATAAGCAAGAAACATTCTGATGGCTTCCAATCTTGCCACTAGTGCAAAAGTTTCATCAAAGTCCTGACCTTCAACTTGTGCATATCCTTTACAGACCAATCTGGCTTTATTTCTAACAACTTTCCCTTTTTCATTCATTTTATTTTTGAACACCCATTTGGAACCTATTACATTCTTATCTTTAGGTCTAGGGACAAGCTCCCAAGTATTGTTCTTTTCAATTTGATCAAGCTCTTCATTCATTGCTCTAATCCAATCATCATCCTTGCTGGCTTCATTGAAATTCTTGGGTTCTAGCATGGATATGAGAGCTATATGAGATTGTTCGGTGGTTTTGATTAGCTTTCTCCTGGTTTGTACACCTTTGTCTTTTTCTCCAACTATCTGACTTGCAGGATGATTCTTTTGAATGATTATGGAGGAGGAATTTGTAGTTGACTGCTGATTTGAGTTTGTCTAAGTGTTTGAGTCTTCATCTGATTCATAGTCCTCATTTTCTAATTCTTGGACCTGTTCATCTTTAGCTTTAGTTGTGTCTTCTGTAGAAGACTCATTATTGTATACCTCTCTTGCTGGGATTCCTTCATCAATTTTTACATCAATACAATCAACCATTTTATAAAGCCTCTTATTATAGCATCTATAGCCTTTACTGTTTGTAGCATGCCCTAAGAAGATGCCTTCATCAGCCCTGTCATCATATTTGTTGAGGTTCTCATCATTATTCTTTATGTAGCATTTACTCCCAAAGACTCTGAAGTGTTTGATTGAGGCAGGTCTTCCAAACCATAATTCGTAAGGTGTCTTGTCACTTTGTGGTCTGAGGTGGGCTTTGTTAAGCACATGGACTGCTGTGTGTATTGCTTCTACCCAGTAGGTTTGACCAATGTTCTTCTCATTAATCATTGACTTGGCCATTTCCTACACTGTTTTTTTTTGCCTCTCAACAACTCCATTTTGTTGTGGAGTTCTTGGGATTGTGTATTCTCTCTTGATCCCATGTTCATCGTAGAATTCCTTGAAGTCTCTTGACATAAAATCTCCTCCTCGATCTGATCTTATTGCCTTTAACCTCTTGCATGTTTGAGTCTCTGTTAAAGCCTTAAATATTTTAAAGCTTCAACTTTTTCTTTGAGAAAGGCAACCCAAGTAAGTCTGGAGTAATCATCGATAATCAGTATGAAGTAGTTTATTTCCCCGTGCCTTCCTATCTTGATGGTCCACGTAAATCCATATAAACTAGTTGGAGTGGTTTCTTTGTTGAAGTAAATCTCTTGGACTTAAACTGTGTCCTGTTTTGCTTCCCTACTTGATAGGGTTTACACATTGAATCTTGGGGCTTTGATATTCTCAGAAGATCTTTTACTGCCTCGAGGTTTTTGAGTTTGATTAAGTGGTCGAAGTTTAGATGTCCAACTCTCCTATGCCATAACCAACTTTCATCATGTTTTCTTAGATGACATCCTTCTCTATTTTCTTTCATCACATATACATTATTTTCTGTCCTTATGCCTTTGGCCACTACTTGTCCTAAGTTTACAGACTTTATCTTGCAGTCCTTGGACGTGAACAACACTTCGCATCCTATGTCACACATTTGAATTACACTGAGCAAATTATGTTTCAGCCCATCCACAAGTAGAACATCTTGGGCTTTTCCTTTTCTATTACTTAAGCTCACCATCCCTTTGCCCTTTATTTTCCCTGGAGCATCATTTCCAAAGGTTACGTTTCCTGATTTTCTTTCACTTAGAGATAGAAACTTGCCTTTGTCTCCCATCATGTGTTTGGAGCATCCACTGTCTATATACCAAGGGTTCATTTTTCTTTGAGCGGACAACACTAATCCACACTTGTCACTTTCCTTCTTCTTCCAAAACTTGACATTTTCAGCAGGAGATTTCGAATCTAGTTCATATTCCCTTAAATGAAAGTCAATATATTTGTGTCCATAGTTATGACAGATGTAGCATTCAATCTCATTGTTCAACAGGTCAAAATTATTGGTGCAACCTTGTCTACTCATTGACTATTGATTATTTCTTGACCTCTTTAGTTGCATGTCCTTGGACTTAATTTGGCAGTTGGCAATCAGTGAGGCTTTGTTACTTGGATGCATCATTCTTTGTTGTGGCAAGTATTTATTCCTTTGAAATATTAATTACTCATGTCTAAGTCTTAAGGAACAATTTATAGCTTTGTGACCAAAGTTAGTACAGTAGAAACAATAGCCATAGAAGAATTCTTTGTACCTGGAAAATGGTTGTCTTCTTTGAGCAAATCGATTTCTTCCAGACTGATGATGTCGTTCAGCAGTGAGCACATTACTTCTTTGTTCTAGAGATTCAGACCTGACATCTTTTTCCTTACTCTACCTAGGTGGATGATTGTCTTCCTTTGTTTCTGCAGGATTGTTATTGTCATTAGTTGTACTTATGACAAACTTGATGGTTTCTTCATTTCCTGGCTTACCACTACTTGATCCCTCTTCATACCCCAAGCCAGTTTTCAGCTTTGGATTCCTTTGCTGATTCAGAATGGTGGCCGATCCTTCTGAGGCTTTGATACTTGACAGATTCTGATTATACAAGGCTTGAAAATTATCCATTTCTTTCCTCGTTTTCACTACTTCTTGTTCTATTGCTTCACATCTTGCCTTCTTTTCTGATAGCTGCTGTTTCAGAATCTCTTCGATTTTCTTTGCCTCTTCCAATTCTACTTTTAGTAGGAAAAGGTCTTCATTAGGTTCTTTACTATCTTTCTCGAACTATATCAACAATTGTCTTTGCTTTCTGTTCTTGATTCTTAGTCTGTCAATCTCTTCCAGTGCATTGATCAGTTCTCCTTCCATGTCAACCACAACTTCTTCTTCATCACTTTCTTTTCTTTGATTATCATAATCCTCTTTGGCCATAAGTATGAATTCATTTAGTTTATCTTCAATAGAGGAGTCATTTTCTTCATCATTTGAAGGATCATCATCATTGTTTACGCATAGACTTTTCTTCTTAAAGTTTTTCTCTTTAAAGAAATTTTTGTGTTTGTACTTCTCCTCATCATCACATGTCTGATCCTTTCCTTTGTGGGGACATTTATTTGCAAAATGACATATCCTACCACAGTTGAAACATTTGAAAGGAAGTTTACCTTTGTATTTTCCTGATCCCTTCTTTAGTCTCTTCACAAATTTTTCTTCAATTTCACCGGGCTCAAAATCCTCATTCTTGTCTGCTTTAAATTATGCTTCTCTGGAGGTGGGTTTATCTTTAACTATTCTCATTTCATATGCAGTCAATGTTCCTAGCAGTTGATCAAACCCTAAGGTTTTTAGATCATTAAGTTCTTCTATAGCAGAGACCTTCGGGTTGAACCTATCTGGGAGAGATCTCAAGATTTTCTGAACTAAAGAAGGTTCATCAATTGTTTTACCAAGTGCCTTCATTGCATTTACCATTTCTTCTACTCTTATAAAGTATTTTCCAACAGTTTCATCTTTCTTCATCTTCACTTGTTCAAACTGTATTTTGTAGGTTTGAATCTTTGCATCCTTTACTTTCTCATTACCCTCATAGTTGCTAATGAGTTTGTCCCACATTTCTTTGCCAATTCCTAGGTGCATAACTCTTATGAATTTTTCTTTTGCAAGCCCACTCAAGATAACATTCATAGCCTTAGCGTTGAAGCTAAATTCTAGTTTGTCATCCTCATTAGCTAGCACAATTGGCTTTACATAACCAATATCTACCACATCCCAGACATCTTCACCTAACGACATTATGTAGGTTCTCATTCTAACTTTCCAGAAGGCAAAGTTTGTTCCATTGAACATAGGGCCCTTATTGGTTGAATTTCCTTCATGTCTTGACATGTTTAAGCTCTAGGATCTACCCTTAGATAAAAGGGGTTGGCTCTGATACCAAATGTTGAACAACTAAGAGGGGGGGTGAATCAGTTGTTCTTGTGCTTAAACAATTATGCTTCTTTTAAAATATTTACAAGGCACTCAATGATGATCACAATATTACAGGGAAATGAACAATGACACATTCAACATCAGTCACATATATGAGAAACACAGAGACAAATGTTTCCCAAGGAAACCCATACAGGGTAAAAAACTCTTCTTCTTTATATGATAAGTATTATTTACATTCTCTACATTATCATACATTTGAGCACCAACTCATTGTGAGGCTACAACCTCTGTTATGCAAGTTGCAACTTGTTGAGAGCACCAACTCTCTGTTTTTCTTTAGCACCCACTAGAAGGAAGCACCAACTCCCTAGTTTCTCTAGCACCAACTAGAAGGAAGCACCAACTCCTTGTGTTCAATCCCCCACTTGAACCTCTGAGGACACCAGTCCTCCCTAGCACCTCCCAACCTCCCTAGATTATAAATATGAAATATTGAATCCTATTACAGTGATATAGTGTTCAATAACAACTTACCAGTCTCATCACTGTTCTGTAAGATTTTACTACTCAAACTTCCTTGCCGTCTTCCAACATGCATCCGCTGCCAATTCTATTCTTCTGCTTTTATGCTCTGTGCCCCATGTCCATTCGCTACACAGTTCTTCTTCTGTTCTTTTTAGCTGTTGCCCTCTGATCCTTCTTCATGCATGAATCACCTTCAACAACATCCACAACAATCCCAACAACAACAACAACCACATCTTTTCTCTGTACTGTGTATTTATAGCTTTTGTGCACCTTGTGCATGCAATGCATGAAAAATCTCTGCATACTCATACCGCGTTGATATCCTCCACAACTCGAGTTCTCTATCTGATCATCATTGTGACTCATCAGCTTCTCTGGCCATTTTCCCACTCATTCAGTATTACTATATGTTATGCTAAGATTCCTCAGCCTCTCTGGTAGTTGAGACTCTTCATCTTCTCTGTGACAGATGAGCTCACCTTCTCTGTTCTAGTTATAGGCTTCAATGCTTATCCAGTTGTCGATCGCCTCCACAAGAAACTTTATCCCTCTTGAAGATTCCCAGAGACTCTTCATCTCCTATGTTAATCACCTCGAAGTGTCTTTGAGTCCTTTGGCAGACACCATCAGTGATTCGAGCAGTTACACTGTGACGTGCAACAGTAGCCCTCCGATCTCCTTCAGTTTCATATGCACCATTGGATTACCTGTGATTTATGCATTTCACACTTTCACAATTCAAAGATTCTGCGATGAGACATATTGACTCTTCATGTTGTGAGCTCTGAAAAGGAGCTTGACTACTCTATATCCCTCTTCTATGTGACCACAGGCGATGACCACTGGTTATAGCGATATTTCACCTTTTCGGTATTTCGGAATTCGTATGATCTCGTGTCTTGACACTCCTAGAAGCGATCCCCGAAATTTTGAGGCAGAGATTATCCACACTAGGTCCTTCCTCTTTATGACCAAGGCCATGACCAAGTGCTTATTCAAAAATTTCTTTTCATGAATTTGCACTTCGTGAGTATGGAGATGAGGCATCTCGACTCTCCAAGTTGTGATCCCTGAAACCCCGAAATGGAGCTTATCTGAACTGACTCCTTCCCTTCTCGTGACCACTGGCAGTGACCATAGGCTATTCCAAAAAGGCACTTTATATTTCGCAAGTTTATAAACTTCATTGAGTTTGATCGATGGTTGAAATCTCCATAGATCCGACGGTCCAGATCTTATCGCGATCTCGCATCTCGCGAGTTTCCACACCAGGCTCCGTTGACTCCAAGTCAGCGATTTGTCCTATGATTCAATAGTCCAGATCTGATCTTAATTCAATGGCTCAGATCATATCGCGATTTTTCATCTCGCGAGTTCAGTGGTTATGTTTCTTGCCTCTCCAAGTCGCGATAGGCGAAGCTCCGAGATGGATCCGGATCAACAGTTCAGATCACACCTTGATTTGACGGCTACGATTAAATCATGATTTCACATCTCACAAGTTTGATAGTTATGTTTCTTGCCTCTCCATGTCGTAAGTCGTAAAACTCCGAGATGAAGCTGGATCAACGGTCCAGAACAAAACTTTGATCTGACGGCTGTGATTAAATCGCGATTTCGCATCTCGCGAGTTTGATAGTTATGTTTCTTTCCTCTCCATGTTGCGAGTCACAAAACTCTGAGATGAAGTTGGATCAACGGTCCATAACACAAATTTGATCTGACGGTTGTGATTAAATCACGATTTCGCATCTCACGAGTTTGATAGTTATGTTTCTTGCCTCTCCATGTCGTGAGTCGCAAAACTCTGAGATGAAGCTGGATCAATGGTCTAGAACAAAACTTTGATCTGACGGCTGCGATTAAATCGCGATTTTGATAGTTATGTTTCTTTCCTCTCTATGTCATGAGTCACGAAACTCCGGAATGGAGTCTCCGATCAACAGTCCCGATCAACACTTAATCTGACGGTCATCGAGAGTTGTAAATGGGATCCAACAATCAGAAATGTTGCTTCTCCTCCAAATCTTACTTTGTTCCGCTTACTTCCATCGCTTCTGAGCTTAATCGAATCTTCTCTACAGTGTCTTCTCATAATTCCCACCTTCATTGTTGTACTTGCCATCAATGACAAGCATTCACTGTCTGTTAAATATTTGCCAACACCCATAAATCCTCATATTCCCGTGGCCCAAGCCATGGCTGCTAACATGATGGATGTCATAATTTCTTCCAGATATGCACCCCTTGTTCTGCATGTAGGCTTACATGCCCTCCCAACCACATATTACATGAAATATTTACCAAGATATAATGGGGAAGGTGATGTAACTGCTGAGGAACATCTGGTAGCCTTCTACAGCTTTGCGTACAACTTTAACATTGAATATGCAGATGTGTGGATGAGGTTGTTTGTGTAGAGTCTAGATGGGGAGGTAAGAAAATGGTTCAGGGGTCTTCCTCCAACCTCCATTGCATGTATTGAGGCGTAGGATGAAAATTTCATAAAACAATGGGGAGATAGGAGATATTATCTCTACTACATCACCGAGTTTGGGGCCCTAAAGAGAAAGAATGGCGAATCTATTTCAAACTTCACCAAGAGATTCAATAATATGTATGGTAGAATCCCAGATGAGATCAAACCGATTGAAGCATCTGCCAAGATCACTTATGCCAATGAATTTGATGTATATTTTTTCCCTTCTACTGAGGGAAAGAAGATCTACCACCTTGTTGTGCAGGAAGCAACCATTGAGGTTGAGTCCAATATCTTGGCATCAGACATGTTGAAGACTAGATTTGATAAAGACAAGAAGAAACAGAGAGAGGATTCCCCTGCCTCCTCTAACTCAACCACCTCTGATCCCAAACTTGATGAAATGACCAAAACTTTGAAGGACCTGACATCTGAAATAACTAAGCTGAAATGGGAATCTAAACAACCAAATAGAGCTTTTCAAGGGGCTGGAAATAGAAATCCAAACCAGTTTAGAAGGCCTAATGATCCCCCTCAGGTAATGTAGAGAGAAAGGAGGAATGTTGATGATCAAAGGGTAGTGCCTCCTTTCCAAAACAATCAAATTGAGGAGATAGATGCAGACAATGATGCAGTGGACGGTATTGTTGTGCTTTTCAATGAAACAAATTATTATACCAATCACTTAAAACAACAAGAGTATGAGGTAGCACAATTTCCAAATTAGTTTGATAGTCAGATAGGGGAAGAGGGAGTTATTCAAGGAAAACCCCCAGAAAAATATGATTTGAGGACAAGAGCAGGGGCTCCCAAAGCCACTACCTCTGATCATAACAAACAAGCTGAAGTTCCTCCCAATTGAAGTAAAGGTATGCCATCTAAAAATCAACATCCTCCATCATCTAAACATGTAGCCCCTAAAATAAAGGAAGTTGATAGGCCACCAACCTCTTTCAGCCTAGAGCATGAGTTGATCAAGATCAATATCCTTGTACCTTTGACAAAACTGAGGAAGAATGAACCTTTCAAAAAATCCATCATGAAAGTTCTGCAGCTAACTCCTTCTATTGTATCTTCTAATGTAACTAGTCAGTAGGATGAGAACCCAACCATTACTGTGGGTCCACACATTGAGGATGAATCTGATTCTTCTCCACCATTCTATATATATTTAAATGTCCATGATAAGATCCTGCATAACTGTCTTATGGACTTAGGATCTTCATACAATGTTATGCCCAAAGTTGTTATGGAAGAACTAGGTCTAGAGATCACCAAACCTTACCAAGACCTGTACTCCTTTGATTATAAGAAATTAAAATCTTTGAGATTGATAAAGGACATGGTGGTTTATTTGGCACAATTACCAATGAAGAGTGTAGCGATGGATATTGTTGTGGATGACATTCCCCCAAATTTTGGTATGCTCTTATCCATAACTTGGGCTAAGAAGGTTGGAGAATCCTTACAGATGGACCTCACTTATGCCACCATCCATGTGTTTGGAGGAGAACATAGGAGGCTATACAAAGAGGTTAGGTTAGCCTACATTGTCAGTGATCATCAGAACCCAAGCAATCACCCCATTTATGTTGTTGAGGATGAGATTGGTTCATCTGTTTTTCATTTAAATGATGATGAACTTGAAATTCCAGTTAGCCAACCCAAAGATCAGCCATTGACAGGTCAATCAAACATAGTATGGAAAATGTATTTCAATGGCTCTTCACCTAAGGAAGGATCAGGTGCAGGTATACTCTTTATTTCCCCTTCGGAAGAGGTAATCACACTCTCTTATAAGTTGGAGTTTGAAACTACTAGTAATATCGTTGAATATGAAGCTCTAGTACTGGGATTGAGGGATGCCAAAGACATGGCCATTGACTATCTAGCAGTTTTTGGTGATTCTGATTTGATCATCAATCAAGTGAGGAATATCTATCGAGCTAAACAATAGAGGCTCAAGCAATACATAAACGAGGTATGGGATCTGATCGATAATTTATTTTTAGCATTTAACATTTCCTTCATTCACAGAGAGTAGAATCAGAGGGAAGATTCTATGGCCTTTGCTGCCAACACTTTTAGGCCTCCCATTGGCCCAAATATTAAATATCAAGTGGAAATCAGGCATAGAACAACCATACCAAACAACATAAAGCATTGGAAAGTGTTTAGTGATGATCTAGAGTTGCAGAGATTTCTACACACCATTGATGAATTCTCCAATATCTCAATTGATCAAGAAAGTCAAGAAGGTAAAAATGAGGAATTAGAATATCAACAAACATCTCATTTGTTGAAAATAGTAGCTGGTCATGATATTGTGGAGTTGAAAACCAATCATATTCCAAGAGGACTAGTGCCATTGGAAAGGTTGTTTGACAATAATGATGTCTACAGAGGAGTTATTGTGAAGAATCATGAAGAAGAGATAACATATTGCAATATTGGGACCACTAAGAATCCCAAGATCATCAAGTTGTCCAAAGTAATAGCTGCATAACAAAAGGACAGGTATGTCAGTCTCATAAAAAAAATTGCTGATATTTTTGCATGGTCCTATGAATATTTAAAGACATTTGACATTGACATCATCCAACACAATATCCCTATGAAGGTTGTCTCCAAGCCATTCAGAAAAAATATTATGCAATTCAATCCCATGTTAATGTCCATAATTGAGAAAGAGATGAAAAGAATGTTGGATGCCAAGGTTATTGTACCATTGAGGTACTCAAACTAGGTAGCCAACTTAGTACCTGTAAGGAAGAAAAATGGGGAGATACTCTTGTGTGTCGATTTCAGAAATCTCAACAAGTGTTCTCTAAAGGAAAATTACCCCCTCCCCAAGATGGATCGTATTTTACAGAGGGTGGTAGGTGCACACAAAATTTCCTTGTTATATGGGTACTCTAGTTATAACCAAATAGCAGTGTGTGAGGAAGATAAATAAAAAACAACATTCACCACCCTATGGGGAACATTCATGTATGACAAGATGCCTTTCGGGCTGATGAACGTAGGGGCCACTTTTGAGAGGGCCATGGACATAACTTTCATGGGGGAAAAAAACAAATTTATGGTTATATACTTAGATGACATCACCATTTTCTCCAAGTCTGATGATGAACATTTGCAACATCTAGAGAAAGTTTTCAAGAAATGAAGGAGATATGGAATATCTCTAAATCCTAGGAAGTCTCACTTTTCCATGCCAGAAGGAAAGCTCTTGGGCCACATCATATCAGAAGGAGGTATAAAAATTGATCCAAAGAGGGTTGTGCTATTCAAGAGATTGTGATCCCTAGAAATTAAAAAGCTATTAAGTCTTTTATTGGTAAGATAAACTTCCTCAGACGTTTTGTGCCAAATTTTGTTGAAATTCTAAAGCCTATCACTAAAATGTTGAAGAAAGATGATGTGATAAAATGTTCTCTAGAGGAAAAATCAACATTCCAAAGGATCAAACAAGATTTAGTTGAAGCCCTTGTATTAGCCATCCCTGACTATACTAAATATTTCTTCATCTTCTTCTTCGCTTCCGAGGAAACCATTGTTGTTTTACTATTGCAGAAAGATGGAGAAGGGAATGAACAACCCATAACCTTTTTTAGCAAATTCCTACAAGATGCTGAGATGAAGTATGATATATTAGAAAAGTAGGCTTATCCACTGGTCAAAGCTCTTAAGGCCTTCAGGGTATATGTATTACAGTCTAGCATAACAACCTTTATTCCTAGCAACAGTGTCGAAGAGATTCTGGTCCAGCCAAACAGTGAAGGAAAAATAGGGAAGTGAATTGTCAAACTATTGGAGTATGACCTACGCATAAAGCCCACCAAGCTGATCAAAGGACAAGGAATTTCCAAGTTGTTATCAAAATCAAATTGTAAGGTGCTATAATTGCATCAAATTTTCACCCAATTAGATGCACCCCTCATAGAGCTTGGACAAGACAACTTATGTTGAATTTTAATGAAGATTTGTACCTTGGACAAGTGGTTCCTATGGGTTTTTAATCTTTTACCTAGGAATGTGGT
>CBVK0101512569.1:0-10798 GCA_900067695.1 Picea abies
AGAGATAAGTCGCCACCATTCTAGCAAGCTTGTTTTCCGCTGCATTTTACAGTTTCAGCTTATCTCCTTATTGAATAAAAACCAGTTTTACTGTATCTCTGTTATTCTGTGTTAAGCATTTGTTAATAATCTGTACATTCATTTCGTTCTGCTCATAAAATCTGGATCATGCAATGAATAGATAGAGTCTAATGGGTATAAAAGCAAGGTAGAGCTAATAGAGATGGTTGAAATTGAAGAGTTTGAGGATGGAGGTGAAAATCTACAAGGTTGATAAGAGCCCAAGAAGGGCATAATCAAATTAATAATCACCTACTACAAAGTCTAAACAATTTGCATAAGCAAATCAATAAGGATTATAGTACAAGACAAGAAATAAAACACATATCTCATGCTAGGAGGGATGTTTACAAAGGATCTAAGAACTAAAGAAGTGCTAGTAGACATTATCATTCACCCAGACATTCGAAAAAAATAACTCATTCATTTTTAAGATTAGAGAGAAGCCCAAGTTTTCTTACATTGTAAGGAATCAAAGAAGAATGTCTGAATGGGATTGTTTGCAAGCGAAGATTGAGAAGCTCAAGATACCAACAAACATATATAGTGAAGATACGAGGTACCGGCGGGAATATATAGCATATTTGAGGTACCAGTGGACATATTTAGTGCATATATGAGGTACCAACGAATAGATATAGTAGATCCGAGGTAACAACAAGAAAATTTAAGGTACCAGTGGATCGATCTAGTGCATAACTGAGGTATCAGTAGGAGGATCTAGCATATCTTAGGTATCAACAAACAAATATAGCAGATATGAGATACCAACATACATATATAGTGCATATATAAGATCCTAGTAGGTGGATCTAGAAAATTTGAGGTACCAATAGGAAGATCTAGTAGACTTGGGGTACCAACGGATAGATCTAGTGTAGATCTAAGGTACCATCATGAAGATATAGAAGATATGAGGTACCAACAGGAAGATCTAGCATATATGAGGTACCAAAAAACATATATAATGAAAATATAAGGTACAAGTTGACAGATCTAGTGCAGGTTTGAGGTACCAACAAGAAGATCTAGCATATATGAGGTATCGACAAACATATTTTGCAAATCTGAGGACTAGCAGGCAAAGCCAGTGCATATCTTAGTGTCTAGCATGCAGATCTGGGTAGATCAAGCAGATGTTTTATTCAAGGACAGAGTTGCATGGTTTGTTGTAATTTGTATTTTTCCTCAGTGGGTGATTTTCCCAATAAGGGAGCCTTTGTAAGCTTGGGTTCATTATTAATGAAAAGTTGATTTGAAGGGAATAATTTTTGTGTGCATGTGCGAAGTTTGGTTTGCAGATTGCTTCCATCGTTTTATTTCTAGAAGGTGTATTTTATTATTTGTGTTGTAATTTAATTATCAACATGGAAAAACACAAGTTAGTAATTTATCTTGGTGTCTCAGATTGATATTTTTCAACAAAGACTACCTTCATTTGGTTGAGTTTGCATATAGTAATGGGTATCATGAATCATTGAATATGATACCATTTGAAGCCTTGTATGGAAATAAATGAAACACACTAGTGAGTTGGCACAATCCAATAGATAGAGTCATTTTTTGGCTAGATCTACTCAAGGAAATGGAAGAGAAGATGATAAAGATCATGCAAATTTTAAAGATTGCAAAGGACAAGAAAAAGAGCTATGCCAAAAAAAGGAGATCATAGAAATATTTCAAAGTGGGTGAGCATGTATTTTTGAAAGTAAAGGCCACAAAGAGTTTATTGAAATTGGGGATATGTTCAAAATTGACAACAAGATATTGTGGGCCATTTGCGATTCTATAGAGAATTGGCCTTGTTGCATACATGCTTTCATTGTCTGCATCCATGCTCATTCATACTGTGTTTCATTTGTCTTTGATTAAAAAGTATGTGTCTGATCTTAACCACATAATTGATTGGAATATGATTCAAGTGGAGCACAATGGAAACTTTTAAGTCCAGTCGATGTGCATATTGGACAAGAAGAACAAGGTGCTTAGGGATTGGTTATCTTAGTAGGTTGTTGGATTGGAAACAAATATTTTTGGTCTTCTTTAGGAATGTTATCTGATGTTCTTTGTACATTCAATATTCTCTTTATCACCAAGACCCATGCGATACTTATCTGGCCACTCCTAGACATAACAAGTTATTATTGGTTTTCAACGTGTAGACGAGAAACTAGATGTTCAAGTGGTGTTAAAGGTTCATGTGGACTTTCCCTCTTGATCAAGGACTCCTTCCATGATAGGGTTTCTCTTGTGGCTTTATACGAATTTGATAGGTTCATGTGGATTTGACTCAATGTATTTTTCTTTCCCAAAGACATCTGTGTGGTAGTTTGTTACTTCTCTCTATGTCATACCAATTTGTTATTCACAGTGACTTAGAAGGGTACCCTTATATGGAATTGTACACTAGAATCACTTATTACTCGATGATGGGGGATTTCATCCTACTAGGTGACTTCAATGGTCATACCTTATCTCTTTAGATCCCTCTCCATGATCATTGAGGGGATGTGTTTTTCATATAGGAGATGGATCCATATTCAATATGAATCCAACGTGCATTGGATGATGCATAATGTTCTCTTATAGGTTATGGTATACACCTATTTCATCTTGGTGAATCTCATGATCTATTGATCCTTAATGGCCTTCCCTTCTTTCCCGAGTCTATCTTTTTCACTTGTTGACCTTACGGTGGAGGTGCTAGTGTAGTTTGATTATGTCATAACCAGTCAGACTCCACTCCCCTTCATCCACCACTTCTTTCTAACTCCCCTCACCTTAGTTGGTCATTTTCTTCTCTCCTTATCTCTTAAGGTTGACACCCCCCCTCCTGACACACCACCACCCCCCCTAGGGCCCACCCTGCAATACCTTCTGATTTGATGAAGGGAACCCGTCATAACCAGTCAGACTCCACTCCCCTTCATCCACCACTTCTTTCTAACTCCCCTCACCTTAGTTGGTCATTTTCTTCTCTCCTTATCTCTTAAGGTTGACACCCCCCCTCCTGACACACCACCACCCCCCCTAGGGCCCACCCTGCAATACCTTCTGATTTGATGAAGGGAACCCAAACACCTTTTCTACCCACCTCTATCATATGATCCCCTCTAAGAACCAATGATACTTACTTGATTATACATCTATGAAGTACACCTACTTCTCATCCATCATTTTCAAAGCAACCCTCAAATATTACCCTCACTCCACCCGACCCACTTCCACCTCCAAAAAAAAAACTATTTCCCTATAAACAAGTATTATGATGAGGAATGTAAGGATCTCCACCACTAGATTTGACACATATTCACCTATATTCACCCCTCCTACCCCAACATCAGATATTCCTATCGTTGTCTCATCCGCTGAAAGAAACACCTCTTTGTTTCTCAAAGGAGACGAGACTTATTTACTTTGCTTACTCACTCCCCCAAAGAATTTTGGCACACCATCCTCTCTCACCATTCTCCCCTCCTATATAAACTCAAATCTAGATCCATATTCTCTCGCATATCCACTCTCTATGACATTCCTAGGTGGCCCCATATTCAGGTTACCTCTCGAACTTCTTCATGCCATCTATTCTCAGAAAGTGACATTAGAGAGGTTGTTTTGGTGATGAGCAACAACAAATCAGAAGATAAGGATGGTTTTCGGGAATATTTATTTAAGAGCAGTCTTTGTGCTCTGGTTTCACACTTGTTTGATCTCTTAAACTATGTGGTCCATACAGGTTTTCCAATGGCATGGTCCCATAAAATCATTCATCTGATACAAAAATCGGATCTCAGTTTAGATCCTAACAACTACAGGACGATCGTGGTGGGACACACATTCTCAAATATCTATGCCATGGTTCTCCATATGAAGCTCTCTAAGGATATTGATCAGAGATCCATGAGAGCTAGGGGATAGGTAGGATTTTGACCTACTCATTAGTGTTGAGCACACACTTATACTGAGGGGGGGGGCAGTGAATCAGTATAAGAACATCGTTTTCTTTTTAACATTCATAAACCATAATGAGTAAATCACATAAATATAACAACCAAAAGACACAATATTTAATGTGGAAACCCTTTTGGGAGAAAACCAAAAAAACTTATTTTTATTAATTTGTAGGCACCAACCTACTAGAGACACCAATCCCTGTTGTTGTTTGTAGGAACCAACCTACATGAGACATCGATCCCCTCTTCTATTTGTAGGCACTGAACTACATGAGACATCGATCCCCTTTGTTGTTTGTAGGAATTGACATACAGTAGACATCAATCCCCTCTATTTTTTGTAGGCACCGACATACATGAGACATTGATCCCCTCTGCGCTTGTTACTTTTGTTTTTTTCGAGATCTGCATTGTACTCGCTTCTTCTTCTTTTTTTAGATTACTCACCCATTTTTCTTTCGCCAAATATACATTATGCTCGCTACTTCTACTTTCTTTAAATCACTCACTCATTTTTCTTTCACCAGATATGATTGGTGTTCGATTCTTTTGCTTTCGTGAGATCTGCTCATTTTCCGCTCCTTTTTCTTTTGCAAGATCTTCTCAACACTAGCTAATATTTAATCGTCACTTCTTGAATGAAATTCAATCATCACTCCTCAAATGGTATGCATAAGAATATTTCATTTTACACCCACACACACATGCTTTCTCATAACCCTCTTTTTCATTTATACTTTACCATAATCTTTACATGAAAAGTCATGTTCTTTTGAAAATTCATGACTTTTATTAAACAACAATTAATTTTCCCAATTTTTTATTTTTAATTTACATTTTTTACCATACCATGGGTAAAATACCACCATGGTTTGTAAATCCATGTGAAAATACCATGTGCATTTTCACTTTTACCTTTTTTAATCCATTTTCATGTTTACTCCACTTTCACTTTTACCTTTTTTTTAATCCACTTTCATGTTTAGTCCACTTTTATGTAACCTCCACTTCCAATTAACTTTACTCCACTTTCACTTTTACAAATTTTTTTTTAATCTGCTTTCATTTTTACTCCACTTCCACTTAACTTTTCCACTTTTGTATTTATTAAAGTCACATTTTGTTCAACATATCTACAAAAAATCCCTCCACAATTATATTGGCCACATTGTTTTTCAGTTGTGCTTTGGTTTCCAACCATTGGTCCCCATTGACGTAGCTCTTCCCATTACAGTCGCACAGGAAGAATCCTCTGATGCTTAGAATGATGTTGATCAAGAAACAAAATTTGTTGAGTGCATCCAACACATCCAACAAAAATTTCATGATACTGTATAGAAATCCAATGCCAAGTATAAGCAATGCCACGATCAACATTGGGTACCACACAAAGTTTAGGTGGGACAAAATGTTTGGTTGCATTTGTAGAGAGAGCGCCTCGTAGGACTCCATTGGAAGTTTCTCCCACTATGATATTAGACTTACACTATCACCGAGGCTATGGGTGAAAATTATTTTGAATTAAGTATCCATCCTTTCCTTTTCTTGTACCCTATATTTAATGTGGAACTGCTCTGAACATATTTTCCACCTCTCCTGGACACTTCAAATGTGCTCGAACAGTTCTCCCCTACAAAACTCAATGCTTCCTGCATCGAACATGCGACAATTTATCATATCCTAGACAGGAAGACAAATAAAAACCTCCAACATATTATCAAACTCCGTCGAATCATCAAATAAGGGAAATTTCTTCATCAGGGCAAGTGGCTCACCAGGAGTCACATTCAACAAAAGTTTTTGTATCTGATGCAGGAACTTGACGAAATGGTTACGATTGCTTCCTAATAGGACATGAATGATCCACATGGATAGTGGTGTTCATCCACCTATTCTGATATCTCAAATACCAATTTTAATTCTCGCAGTTGTTTTACATTTTTTCGGTCCCAAACTTCTATGGTTGCTTTGAGGCCCTAAATGACATTTTAGGGGCTTGGAAGCACCTAGATTTTTTTTGAAGCAATATGCTAGGCCAAAGGAAATATTTACTCCTTAGTTATACCTTTCCAAGTGTGTATCAATCACCCCAAACATAGATCGTATGTAAACATGATTCCCTCGAGAAGTTGATGTGAAAACTACTGCCATGAGGACCCACACACCTTTTGGAATTTCATCTCGAGGGGTTCGGTTTTTGGATGTATATGGTTTTCTCATTTATGTTTTATGTTAAAAAGGAAGTTGGAGCCTCATTGTATTCATCTTCTTTCGAATGAGTGTATCTTACACATCTCTTCTCAGAGATAAGCTACCACCATTCTAGCTAGCTTGTGCGTTTTTGCATTTTACAGTCTTTTGTGTTTTAGGAAGTCATTAATAGAATCTGAGATTTATTGTATTATTGTGCTCCTTTCCATATCTCTGTGTATTTCTTTGTTTTATATCTATTATATTTATTCCTTAATATCATTCCCCAAAATAATCTATATCAATAACCCTCTTCTCCATTTATAATTCACCATAAGATGTACATGAAAACTCATGTTCAATTGAAAATAAAAGACTTTTATTGAATAATAATTAATTTCCCCCCTTTTTTATTTTTAATTCACATTTTAACATACCATGGTTAAAATACCACAATGGGTTTTAAATCCATGTGCAAATACCATGTGCATTTTCACTTTTACCTTTTTAAATCCATTTTCATGTTTACTCCACTTTTACGTACTCTAGTTTCACTTTTTCCTTTTTTTTTTAATCCACTTTTATGTAAACTCCACTTCCACTTAACTTTTCCACTTTTGTATTTATTAAAGTCACATTTATATTTGAATACTTACTTACTTTTGACATCAATAAAAATTTATTCAACAATATCTCCCTTTGTCATTGATGGAAACCTTATATTCAAAAACACATAATCCTCCAGAAATAGAAAGAGTTCTCCCTTGTCTTGAAATCTCCCCCTATCTGTAATTCTCCTCCCCATCTGAGATATTCAAATGTTTCTCTCGGAAGGGGTTTGGTGAAAATATTTGCAACTTGTTCTTTGGTGGCAATTTATTCCATCTTAACACTTAGATTGGCTACTTGTTCTCTTAGGAAGTGATACTTGATGAGAATATTCTTTGTCTTTGAGTGCATAATAAGATTCTTTGAAAATTTTATTGCACTTGTGTTGTCACAGATGATTGAGATTGGATGATCATATTCTACCTCGATATCCTGCAATGTTTTCTTGATCCATAGAAATTGTGTGAAACATGTTGTTTTTTCAATATACTTGGCTTCTGTTGTGGATAGAGAACTGAATATTGTTTCTTACTCAACTAAGACACTAGATTGTTTCCTAGAAATAATGCTCCTCCACTTGTACTTTTTTTTTTCATCAACATTGCCCACCCAATATGCATTTGTATATGTTGTTAAAGTAAAATATTTGCATCTTGAGTACCATAAGATGAATTCCAAGGTTCCCTTTAGATATTTGAATATCCTCTTTACTTCTTGCTCATGAGTTTCTTTTTGTGCAACTTGAAATCGTGCAACCAATCCTATTGATTGAATAATTTATGGCCTTGATGTCGTCACATATAGTAGCCTTCTAATCATTGACCTATACAATGTTTGATTTTCTTCTAGAGATTCATCATTTTTTCTCAATTTACAACCTATGACCATAGGTGTGCTAACTAGTGTACAATCTTCCATTCTAAATTTCTTTAAGATTTCCTTGACGTACTTGGTTTGTGAAACGAATATGCCTTTGTCATATTGAGAAATTTGTAATCCAAGAAAGAATGAAAGTTCACCAAGCATAGACATCTCAAATTCCTTTTTCATTTCTATTGAAAACTCTTGGCATATTTCTTTCATACGACCTCCAAAAATAATGTCATCTACATAAACCACAAAAATCAACTAATTTTTTGCTATTGTCTTGATGTAGATATTATTGTCATAAATTCATCTTTTGAAGCCTTGTTGTTGTATATATTTATCAAGTCTTGAATACCAGGCTCTGGGAGCTTGTTTTAGCCCATAAAGTGCTTTCTTGAATTTGCACACATGATCTTTATTTTTTGATAATAAGAATCCTTCTGGTTGTTCAATGTATACTTCTTCCTCTAAATTATCATTGAGAAAGGCAAATTTGACATCCATTTGATAGACTTTGAATTTCTTGAAACATGCAAATACCAAAAACATTATGATAGCTTCTAGTCTAGCAATCGGGGAAAAGGTTTCTTCGAAATCAATACCTTCAACTTGAGCATAGCCTTTACAAATCAATCTTGATTTATTTCTTCTATCCTTCTCTAGTAGATTCCACCTATAAAAGATTTAGTTAGGAAAAAAAAAAACCACCTTTCTTCTGTGGATTATATGGAAGATCATAGATAAAGTAGTGAACTTTTGTGATTGTAAAGGTCAGCCCTACATCTGCCTTTTTTATGGCTTACCCGATGGAAATCAATCTGAGGGAAAGCCATTCTATAATCATCCAATTCTAAGCAAATTTGACGATATGATATGTAGGTGGAACAGGACGATTTTGTTGGGTGGAGAGAAGCATGCTTCATATTGAAGGATTATAAATTCCAAACTTTGAATCACCAAGTTCTAACATCTCGATAGTGAGGAGATTACCATTTCTGCCAGATTAAAGATTTGAGAAACTATCTTTGGGTTATTCCCACATTTTGTTTGATATTGTTTTCCCCCATTGTCTTTCTTTTTGTTGGCATGTTTACAGGCAGAGTGTGCTTGTCATTGATGGCAAGAACAGCAGTCTTGAATACCAGGCTCTGGGAGCTTGTTTTAGCCCATAAAGTGCTTTCGTCTATCACATTAAACCTCCATTGTTGGATATTTTGGAGGTAAGTTACTTTGTTAACCTCCAATCATTTTTCAACCAAAAATCCACCTCCAATGTTAGATCAGATTAATCTCTACAATTAGATATTTCGGGCACAAGTTACATTATTATCAGATGAGCAACTTGAATCTCGAAATAGATCTAGACCATCAGATTGGATAGATCTCCACCATTGTACATATTTCAAAGTCAAGTTACATTATTAACCTCTGATCACTTCTCAACCTAAAATCAATTTATGCTGTTAGATAAGGACAATCCCAATTCTCAGATCTCTCAGAGGTAAGTTTCTTAGTTATGGGTCGAACACTTGTAGCTTCAAAATGAATGTGGAGCATTGAATCGAAAGGATCTCGACCATCGAATATCAACTCATTGGATAGGCCAAGTATAGTGCACAAAATGGAGGAGGTAGGGACAAAGTGGAACCCTATCCAAGTATAGTGCACAAAATGGAGGAGGTAGGGACAAAGTGGAACCCTATCTTGCATCCATGGCCAGGATGGTGCCATGTGGTAGAAAAATACATAAAGGGGTCAGGTCATAGGTGACCCATGAATTTGGTGAAGAAGAGAGACACAAAAGTAAAGTAAACCATGAAGGCTAAAATACACTATTATGAGCCACTTTTGGGGATTTTGAGGTTTTCAAAGGAGGAAAAGGGACCCCAGATCACAAATATGAAGGGAAAATACACTATTCTAAGGATCCTTAATGGCCTTCCTTGCTTTCTTGAGTCTAACTTTTTCACTTGTTGACCTTATGGTGGAGAGGCTAGTGTAGTTGATTATGTCACAACCAGTCAGACTCCACTCCCCCTCATCCACCACTTCTTTCTAACTCCCCTCACCTCAGTTGACCATGCTCTTCTCTCCTCTCTCAAGGTTGACACCCCCCCTCCTGACACACCACCCTCCCCCCCAGGGCCCACCTTGCACTACCTTATGATTTGATGAAGGGCCCCCCCAGGGCCCACCTTGCACTACCTTATGATTTGATGAAGGGGACCCAGACACCTTTTCTACCCACCTCCACCAAATGATCTCCTCTAAGACCCAATGATCCTTACTTGATTCTACATCTACCAAGTACACCTGCTTCTCATCCATAATTTTAGAGGTAACCCTCAAATATTACCCTCACTCCACCCGACCCACTTCCACCTCCCAAATTTTTTTTTATTTCCCTATGAACAAGTAGTATGATGAGGAATGTAAGGATATCCTCCACTAGCTTAGACACACATTCACCTATATTCACCCCTCCTACCCCAACATCAAAGATTCCTATCATTGTCTCATCCACCGAAAGAAACACCTCTTTATTTCTCAAAGGAGACGAGACTTATGTACTTCGCTTACTCACTCCCCCAAACACTTTTGGCACACCATCCTCCCTTACCATCCTGCCCTCCCATCTGACCTAAAACCTAGATCCCTATTCTCTCTCATATCAACTCTTTATGACATTCCTGGAATGCCCCATAGTCATGTTACCTCTCCACCTTATTCATGCTTCCTATTCTCAGACAGTGGCATCAAAGAGGTTGTTTTGGTGATCAGAAACAACAAATCAACAGATAAGGATGGTTTCCAAGAATATTTCTTTAAGCACAATATTTGTTCTTTGGTTTCACACTAGTTTGATCTCTTCAAATATGTGGTTCGTACAGGTTTTCCAATGGCATAGTCCCATAAAATCATTCATATGATACACAAATCAAACCACATTTTAGATCCCAACAACTACAGGATGATCATGGTGGGCCACACATTCTCAAATCTCTATGCCATGGTTCTCCATATGAATCTCTCTAAGGATCTTGATTAGAGATCCCTGAGAGTTAGGGATAGGTAGGATTTTGACCTACTCATTAGTATTGAGCACACACTTATACTGA
>CBVK0101512580.1:0-10294 GCA_900067695.1 Picea abies
TCATCATAGGATCCATCTCATGGTCAAGTAAATTTGTCAGAAGCTTGTGAGGCCACATTGCTTCACACACTTATTGCTATATACTCTGCCTCTGTGGTACTCAAGGCAAAAAATTTTTGTTTCATGTTGCATTAGGAAACCATGGAAAAATTCATGGTAAGACAACAACCAGATGTGTTGTTTTGGTCCACTGTACTCTCTGCTCAATATGTATCGACATATCGTGCAAACTCAAGTTCACACTTGAGGCATATCTCAGGTCATATCCAATTGTGCCTCGTATATATCTCAATACATGCTTTACTACTATCTAATGAGTCTGTCTCGACTGACTCATGGATTGACTAAGCACATTCACTCCATAGCATGAATCATGCTTGGTGTTAACCAAATACATCAATTATCCAATTAGTTGTGGATCATTCTCGTCTGAATCATCATCATTCATTTTCTTCAAATCCTTCACGGTGGTTTTGCATTCTGTCATACTGAACTTATTTAATATTCTCACTGTATGTTTTCCTTGACTTAGGAAAATATCATCGGTCCTCTGTCATACTTCTTGTTCCAAGAAGTGGTGCATCATACTCATATCCTTCATCTTGAAATTAGAATTCAAAGCTTGCTTGTATCCAACGACAAGGCTTTCTGAATAAGTCATCAAAA
This sequence comes from Picea abies, assembly GCA_900067695.1. NCBI lineage: Eukaryota > Viridiplantae > Streptophyta > Pinopsida > Pinales > Pinaceae > Picea > Picea abies. The sequence goes on from CBVK0101512580.1 coordinate 667, forward strand.
TCAAGCTCTCATCACCAACACTTTTCTGAATAAGTCATCAAAATCAAGCTCTCATCACCAACACTGTAATAATATAGGTTTGGATCAACAACACTCTTGATAAAACCCAAACTTATCAATAATCCATCCATCTGATATAGTTTCCAATTCATGGATGGTTGTACAGATGGAAGTGTATCGGGCTTACTGGATCAAGTGTCTCATCATAGACAACTCCCTCTCTTTGTGAGAAACCTCTGGCTATATATCTTGCTTTGTATTTCTCGACACTTCTATCAGCTGCATGCTTGATTTTATAGATCCACTTGGAAGTCATTACAGGCTTCCCTTCCGGTCTCTGAAAAATATCTTATACATCATTCTTTTAAGACATATTGGTATTCTTCTATTATGGCATCTTTCCATACCTGTTCTCTTGTAGATTTTCTTAGACAAGGAGGCTCATCATCAATGAAATGGCTCACGATTGAAGGATAGCTCATAAATCTCTTTTATTTCTCGGGATGTGCCTTGAGAGGCTTGTATGTTTCTCTACCTCTTTGCTTTCTCGGGATGTGCCTTGAGAGGCTTGTATGTTTCTCTACCTCTTTGCAGAGTGAGTCTAGGTAGGCCTTTTACATCCTACTACAATATCTATGAATATATCAACTGAAACAACTGGATTAATTGAAATAAGGTATGCCTCCCTCTGAATTGCTGAAGGGGGAGAAGGTATTTATCTTACTGTCAATCTCCATTTGAGATTATATAGATCTTTGAAAGGCCATTTCTTCTTCAAGGGCAACGTTTCTGCTTGTTCTTTGTATAATGAACAATTTAAATATGGTTTGGACTCCCGTACCAGGGATAATGGTCCAAGTCTTTGAGAGCTCATGTACTAGGAATAATGTCCTTCATTTATTTGAAAAATGCAATAAACTATAAAATTAGAGATCAAATGATTTACCTAGTTTGTAGTCATGTCCTTTTAGAGGAATTACTTCTCCTCTCTCTTCTTTTCACTCTCTTGAGGTGGATCTAGATCAATGTCAGCGGTGGAATCATATTGTCTTCCCTATTTCCTGGTTGGACAGTTTCTTGCAATGTGTCCATACTTGTCACATCTGAAGCACTGAATTCAATGTCAGCGGTGGAATCATATTGTCTTCCCTATTTCCTGGTTGGACAGTTTCTTGCAATGTGTCCATACTTGTCACATCTGAAGCACTGAATTTCTAAAACATCTCTTCTTTGATAACCTGGATTGGATGAAGACTTTTCACCTTTAAATGTTTGCTGCAATTTATTTTGAATTTTCCTCCCTTCTTTGTATGAAGTGCAAGAGCATGATTTTCTTCTGAAGAATCTTCCACTCTTCTATTTCTAAGTCTAAGTTCTTCTTGAGGGAAATCTTTCCATAGTTGGTCAAAGGTGGGTAGAGGTTCTCTTCCATTGATACTCTAAATGAAAGGCTCCCGTTATTTTGGAAGATTCTGGAGAGTGGTTAAGAAAAGTTCTCTATCAGACATGATTTCCCTTGGATTAGACCTTGTCACCTCTTTGACCATTATAACTTTGGTATGACGAGTCAAATCACTTAAACTAACTCTTAAAAGTAAATACAAATATAATTACATATATTCAAAAAATATTCAAATAAAAAACATTAAATATATATATATATATCAAAAAATTCTTTAGTTATCACAATATACAATATAGTTCTCTGAACTACACTTAAGTATAATTAGTATATTTATATGCTTACTCTTGTTCTATTTATGTCATGGCACCAACATCACTTGGTTGTCCCAAGTTCAAGCAGGCTTCAAGAATGAAGCAATGGCCCTGGAACTTTTAATGGCGGTTCACGTTTTTTTAGAAATGGAGGGACCTGTAATAGAACATTTCCTTTTTTCGAGGTCTATGTCTTGATTTTTTATTGGTAGGTTTCTCATTCTGAGGACCTCGGTCTTTTCCTATACCACCTCGTTCAATTTGTTGTTTTTCTCTCTAAGTTTTATCTCCTGTTTTACTGTCTCCTCTGACTCTAGGCCCAACTATCCTTTGTCTTTTTGGAAACTGGTCCTTGGACTTACCATTTTCACAGAGGTTTCAACTCCTTAGCCATAGAGGCTCTGACTAGATGGCCACAGTCACAAATAATGACATTTTAGAAGACATCATGGAACTCATGAATCCTGAAGACGAGGCTGCTTGACTAAGGGGGGATCTTCTCAACGATTTGGGTGTTTTGGTTTTACGTTCGGGCACAAACCCACACCTTCCACTGCCTCATAACTCTACTGGCCTCCTTAATCAAAATCATTATGCTTCTCCGGTTTTCCGGAGTTTAACGCTTTCCTCCCCAGTTAAAACCGGATTGGAAGGCTTCGTTGTAGGTCCACTTTCTGCTTCATTTAAGAGAGGCTCAAAGGGTTCAAGATTTCCGATCTTGGATGAGAAAGAAACCTTTGTAGGAAGACAAAGGCTTACTCCCAGACTTACTCATACTGGTGTTCATAAGAAGGCTTGGAAGGAAAATAAGTGAGTCCAGAGAATGGTGCTGGGGGTAGATGTATCTCTTGAAGAGACTTACAGGCTGGGCCTCTGTGGTTTTGTTGGGAGACTATCATATTCCTATCTGGAAAATAGGTCGATTGAGGAATGGGTGGTGGCTAGCTAGAAACCGATACTTGGTTATGTCCCAGAGGTCCTCTATCTTACCAAGGGCTAGTTAGGATTTATTTGCAAGTCTCCAGAAGAACCAAGGGCTAGTTAGGATTTATTTGCAAGTCTCCAGAAGATGCATCCTTGTTACTGAATAGATTCTGGATCCTGGGAAGTAGTAGTTTAATGCTGAAGCACTGGAGGGTGGATTTTGACCCCCAGACATAATATTTTCAACGAAAACACCTGTGGCTTATTCTACTGGGTCTCCCCATTCACCTATGGAACAAGGGTGCATTGAAGGATATAGGTGATGCTCTGGGTCGTTTTATCTCACTAGATGAGGCGACATTGACAAACCTAGCAATAAAAGTTGGAAGGATACTCATGGAGATCGATATACATGATGGACTTCCGGAGCTCCTAGACATTGACTGGAGAGACCGACACATCAAACAAAGGTTAGACTATCAAGGTATTCCATTCAGATGCAGTTTGTGTCATTGTACTAGTCACCTCCATCGAGATTGCACTGGAATGGACACTATAGAAAAATATGAATAATCGCTAATTCATGAAGATCCTCCGGAGTATATGCAAGAAGAAGACTCACTGGGGGAGGCACCTATACATTATGAAACTGGACAAGATTCCCTTTGAGCGAATCCTCTACCTTCTTAAGTAAGTTGAATCTTTTTTGTCCAACATGATATTCTTCTTTATATCTATTGGAAAGAAATGCTTTCGAAATTTCGGGATGGCCTTTATCCTCCTCAAAGGTTCCTCCGAGTGCGACATACTCTTTTGGCGTTCTTAAAAATCCTACAGAAGCAATACGAGACACTACAGAGGGGATCATTTTGTCTTCACAGGTTCATACCAGCCCCTCCTTTGCTCCACCTGTTGTTTTAGTCTGCCTCCCTGTAGGGTCAGATTTCATCCCATCCCCATTGGGTCTTAACTCGTTGGTACTTCCTGATACCCATCCTCTTCCCTCGACAAACATTAGAGACTCAGCGAGAGGACCTGGATTAAGAGAAACCAAGGAGGGTGACTCTTCAATCAACCTTGTTGTCAAGTCCTTGATACCTTAAAGGATAACACTGATGCTGTTAAGTTATCTACCTACAGAGGAAAGGATACAGTTACACCGCAGATGGAGGCTTCCTCTTCAAAACAGTTCCCGATAAGGAATGGAAAATATTTTGCTTGGTCAAGGGGACTAGGTATGGAACTTTCACCCCTTAAAACTCGAAGTAGTAGAAAGAAGTTGGCACAAACCTCTACACTTCCTGTTGAGTCTGTGCATTCCAACACTTACACTGGGCCTCTTAGAGCATTGAAAGCCCTTGCAAGGGCCAAATAATGTTAGTTTTATCCTTAAAGCTTAGAGGGATAGGGGGCACCCTCAAAGTTGCCTCGTTTTGCCGATTGTTGGATCACATTCATCCTGATATTATTCTCCAAGAGACATTGGTTAATGAGTAGAGAGCTAGAGATTTTATCCATATTTTCCGTCCGACTTGGTTTTCGAGTGTTGTCAGCTCTATAGGTACCTCTGGAGATCTCTTAGCTGCTTGGGACCCTTTACTTTTGCATTTGATCCTTATCTCACGGTGGGTGGTGTTTTATTAACTGGAAAGAGTTTAGTCCAAGTCTGCATAGGGAAATGGAAAAAGGCCCTCTGTGCAAGATTGCAATGGTGGGGAAAATCTTGCTATAACAATGAGGGCCGCTTAACCTAGAGCCATGAGGACACCTTGAGGTAGTGATCGAACGTGTGGTTTCACCTAGAGAGATTATATTAAAAATAGTAGCGTGATCCGTGCACACATAAGTGGATCAAATCCCACCCCCGTGAATTTCAAATGTAAATTTAAATCCCGCTAGCGTGATTGGTTTCAAAGGGTTTCCTTTGTAGGGCAACCCAGGTTCAAAACCCGCTATAATTGGGAGGAGACACCTAAAAACTCCAACCAAGGGTTCGTGTGGCCCAAATCGGGTGCAATCCCTGAGTGATTTTGATGGCTTAATGCCCTTGGGTTATGGTTTCTTAGCCAAAAACTAATCCCGCAAATTACAAATATACTAGCAAACAAAAAAAAATTGAATACTAAGTTAATAATATTAAATTTTAATTTTAAATAAAGCAATAGATAATTTTTTTAAAAGAAACTTATAAAATGTGTTATGATGAACTACTTAAATAAAATATCCATAATAATTTAAGGATGATGACTATAAATAGTAATTAAATTTGAAATTACATTCATATAATTAAGTGAAAAACAAATCTAATGAACCTTAATGTAAAATTAATTGATCCTTTTTCATTGTGAAACTCTCGAAAGTCATTGGCGTGTGTTCTCTCTAATCCATAAAAGTAGACCATTATATAATGATTCTTCCTTCTCTAATATTGGTGGATCATTAATAGAATTTTTATTTTTTGGATATTAATGTGGAAGTAATCGAAACGATTGTATGAAGAAGGAATAGAATGATTATAAAACATGAAGCTTTTACGATCGAGAAATATTTTATTTTACGTCTACTACTTACATCATGTTGATGCATGAACTTTCTTAACCCCATTGCATAGATATCGTTTAAACGTAATTTTAAAGTCATTTAACATATTCAAATATCAACTAGATTGGCATTGATATGTAAAATTATATTGACGTAGATTTATATTTATTTACACAATAAAAATAACGTTAAATATTCGAGCAAAAGAAGTTGACTTGCATCGACATTGTAGCATTATATTGACGTAGATTTATGTTGATTTACACAATAAAAATAAAAATAACGTTAAATATGCAAGCAAAAGAAGTTAACGTAGATAAAAGATTATGGGAAGAGTGCAGAGGCTCCCCTGGTTGAGGAAACCTACAGAGACATGGGAAGAGTGCAGAGGCTTTAATGGAGTCCCACGTTTTATTTAAAAATGAAGGGGCCTGTAGTAGAACGCTTTTATCGAAGTATCCCTATTCACCTGTGGAACAAGGGCGCTTTGCAGGCGATAGGTGATGCATTGGATCGTTTTATCACACTGGATGAAGCAACATTGACAAACCCAGCAAGAAAAGTTGGAAGGATACTAGTGGAGATCGATTTACATGATGGACTTCTGGTGCTCCTAGACATTGAATGGTGAGACCGACATATCAAACAGAAGTTAGACTACCAAGTTATTCCGTTCAAATGCAGTGTGTGTCGTTGTACTGGTCACCTCCGTCGATACTGCACTGGGATGGCAACTGAAGAAAAATCTGAAGACTCGCTACTTCATGAAGATCCCCCGGAGTATATGCAAGAAGCAGACTCACTGGGGGAGGCACCTATTCATCTTGAAACTGGACAGGGATCCCCTGTGATCGATTCCTCTTCTTTCTTAAGTAAGTTGAAGCATTTTTGTCCATCTTTATATTTTTCTTTATCTCTTTTGGAAAGAAATGCATTTGAAACTTACTTTATATTTTTCTTTATCTCTTTTGGAAAGAAATGCATTTGAAACTTCTAGGTGGCCTCTATCCTCCTCAAAGGCTCCTCTAAGCGCACCCGAACCCTTTGATGTTTTCAAACACCCTACTGGAGCTTTACAATTTTCAATAGAGGGATTCTCTGTGTCTTCTCTGGCTCAAAATTGTTTGTTAGTTCCAGCCTTTGTTTCAGGTTGCCCCACTGTAGAGCCAGATGTCCTCCCTTCTCCTTTGGGTCTCAGCTCATCGTTTTTTCCTGATACCCAACCACATCTCTCGATTAACGTTAGAAACTCAGCGAGCGGACCTGGTTCTAGAGATACTAAGGAGGATGACTCCTCTCTCAACCCTGTTGTCGAGTCTTTGATACCATTCTTAAAAGACAACGATGATGTTGTTAAGTTATCTACCTAAAGAGGGAAGGAAAAAGTTACAACGCATTTGGAGCTTTCCTCTTCAAAACGGTCCCCGATTAGAAATGAAAAAGATTTTTCCTGGTCAAGGGTACTTGGTTTGGAACTTTCACCCCTTAAAACTCGTAGTAGCAAAAAGACGCTGGCACTTAACTCTACACATCATGCTGAGTCTGTGCCATCAATCACTAAAACTGAACTTGGGCCTCTTAGAGCATTAAAATCCCTTACGAGGGAAAAATAATGTTAGTTTTATCCCCTAAATATTAGAGGGACAGAAGGCACCCTCAAAGTTGCCTCGTTTGGCCGACTGCTAGATCACATTCACCCCGATATTATTCTCCTTCTAGAGACCTTGGTTAATGAGCACAGAGCCAGATATTTTATCCATCTTTTCCGTCTGACTTGGTTTTCGTGTGCTGTCAGCTCTATAGGTACTTCTGGAGGTCTGTTAGCTGCTTGGGAGCCTTTGCTTTTTTATTTTGATTCATATCTCACGGTTGGTGGTATGTTATTAACTGGANNNGGTGGTATGTTATTAACTGGAAAGAGTTTAATCCAGAGTAAGGAGCTAGCCCTACTGAATGTCTATGGTCCTCGTAAGGACAGGAAACAGTTTTGGAAAGCTATGGATGATAGTGGTATTCTAACCATCAAAAATCTTATTGTGGATGGAGATTTAAACATTTTACTCTCAGCTAATGAAAAGTGGGGGGGGCTTCCTGGATCTGATATCACGGAAGATTTCTACCGGTCGATCTTCTCGTCTTACAATTTGATTGACATTAAACCCGACAAGCTGGTGCCGACCTGGAGAAATGGACACACCGGTCATGACTCGGTTGTGAGGAGGCTCGATAGATTCATGGTTGTGGAAGCTATTTTACATGATACGAGCCTTTATCGATCGTGGATTGAATTCCCATTCATTTCAGACCATGCGTCTGTATTGCTGCAGTTAGACTTACCTCCTATTTATAAAACATATCCCATTAAATTTAACCTGCAGTGGATTAAGGACCCGGATTTCGGGAATATCATCTTTAAATTGTGGAATGAGCCGATCTTTTTGACTGAAAGAGGTAAACAAAAAAGGATTTTGTGGAAACTTAAGGAACTTGAATTACGTACAAAAGCTTGGCACAAAGAATTACTGTAAAGAAGAAAGGGAAAGTTGATTGCTCTGGAAAAAGATATGAAAGTTTTAATTCTTAATTTAAGTGATGACCCATCTGATCTTTCAGTTTCCTTGCAACTTCGACAATTAGAAAATACTAGAAATGGGATTTTAAGAGAATAAGAGGATCAATGGCGATTGTGTAGTAGGGCGTGGCTAGATAGTGGCGATAAAGACTCAAAATATTTCCATAACTATGCCAGTTACAATAGAGTCAAAAAACACATATGGCAAATTGATAACACCAATGGGAAAAATGTTAGCGATCATAACTCTATAAAGGAAGTTGTGGTCAACTACTTTAAGGACTGTTATAAAGAGAAAACTGTGCCGAATATAACAGATCAGTGTCAGATTTTAGAATACTATCCACAAATATTTACTGAGGAGGAGGCAAAGTCTTTGGTTCAACAAGTTACTTTGGAGGAAGTAAAAGAGGTCCTGTTCCTGTTTCAAAAAGAAAAAAGTCCGGGTCCAGATGGCTGGACAACCAAACTATTTATTTCCTTCTTTGATCTTGTAGGCGAAGATGTCCTTGCCATGGTGGAAGAATCCAAAGCTTTGGAGCTATTGCGGGAGGCTTAAACTCAAATTTCCTGACATTGATCCCAAAGACAAATAAGCCTTCCACCTTCGATGATTTCCATCCTATTTCTCTATGTAACCTATGCTATAAAATAATCTCAAAAATTATTTCCAATCGAATAAAACCCTTCCCATCGAGGACACTCTCCATGGAACATCTGGGGTTTTAAAAGGGTAGGCGCATTCAAGATGCCATTGGTACAGTTCATGAGAACTTTCACAACATAAAGAAGAAAAATTTGAAAGCATTGGTGTTAAAACTAGATCTCAAGAAAGCGTATGATAGTATTGACATGGTTTTTTTGAGGTTGATCCTTCTAAAAATTGGAGCAGGCCTAGAGTTGACAAATTGGATAATGTCTTGCATAACTTCTGCCTCCTTTGCGGTTTTAATAAAAGTAGAGGCTATGGATTTCTTCAGGAGTGGCAAGGGGGTTCGACAAGGGTGCCCACTGTCACCATTGCTCTTCATTTTGGTGATGGAAGTCCTCATTTTATTGCTGAAAGACAGTCTGGTGAGAGGAGCAGTGTCTGGTATAAAAGTTTCGAGGATGATTAATATTTTACGTATCCTATTTGTGGATGATGTAATTATTATGTCAAAGGCCTCTGCCAGTGAATGGCTTGAGATAGTAAGCCTACTTGGTCTATTCTGCAAAGCTTCGGGTTTGTCTTTGAACCAACATAAGACGCCTGTTCTATTTGAAGGAATCATAGAGAATGAGTTGGATCCTTTGAAATCCTTTCTCCCTTTCTCCTTCAGTTCTCTCTCTGGTAGTATTAGATACTTAGGTTACAATCTAAAGACAGGAGTGCAACGCGCAAGTGATTGGGATTGGCTAATTGCGAAGCTATTAAAGAAGGTTTGCTTATAGTGCAATCGTTGTCTATCATTGGGTGGAAGATACATTTTGGTTAACGTTGTTTTAGAAGCCCAACCAACTTTCTAGATGTCAATGGAGGCTCTGCCTCTTTCAGTTTGAGTAGTATTAGGAAAGTGATGTTCCAATTTCTGTGGAGTGGTCATTATAAATCCCAGCACTATCACCTCTGCAGGTGGGAAACTTTATCCAGACCGAAAAAGTTGGGGGGCTGGGGTTTTCAAAATCTCCAATTTTTCGATAAAGACTTAAATACAAATACAATGTGGAGATTAATAAACCATGACAATATCTGGCACCGAGTTGTGATGAGCAAATATTTGCAGAATACTTCTCTCATCAGCTGTCTTAGGAAGCCTTCTCATGAAACTAATTTCGCTTCATAGATTTGGTCGAGCCTGGTGCACACCATTCCTATTATTCTCCATTGGATTA
>CBVK0101512591.1:0-31737 GCA_900067695.1 Picea abies
AAACCTAATCCACTTAGGGTTATGGTATTCCTCATTCGACTGTGTGAAATGTCAAGTGATAATATAACGATTATCAGGAGTCCAAGAGACATTCAAAGATTAATCCAACAATCATTTAAATGTATTGATACCTGAATCATATTAATAATAAATGCAATATACACGCTTATCTATTTTTGGCATTCCAATATATATTTTATTAAGATAGTGTACCATGTATTTTTTTTTAAATAAAATGTTTCATTTAACTATTAGATTGAGTAAAATATTTGCATGGAATTCTATTAAAAAAAACGTTGTGAAAAGCAACACTACTAGTTAATATTCTCTAAAACCCGGCCAAATCACCACATATACCTTCTAAAGGAAATGTTTGGCCTATAAGTGTTATATGAGTGCTATTTCTAGGATTTTTGCATTGGGAATTATTCTCAAGGTTGTGGGAATGGGGGGAGGAGGAACATTGGCATCATAGGACCTAAAAGAGGCTTTTGTAGATCATGGACCATGCATACGATCCAAAACCACCATAGAGACCTTATAAAGCAAATATTGTGAGGTTTTGAATGTCAAGGATGGTTCTCAAGGCCTTTATCATGATTTGGGAATCAAAGTTGATGTTATAGCCCTGTAATTTGCTTCTCATGTCTGATGGATCACACGAACAAGACCTTAGATAACTTCACATGTCTTATAAATGGAATCTTTGGCCTATGGGTGGGATATGGGTAGGGTGGGATATAGGTAGTGTTTTGAGCAATAATGATGGGCCTCCTTGCCTAGATCATGTGATGGTGTCCAATGGATGTAGCTTGGATGGTTGGGAGGAATGGTTGCTATCCTCCCCACCCAAGTTCAATTCCTTGTAAGTGACATATGATGCCCTTAATGGGTCTATAAGATACTCTTGTTGTTGAGTATGTTGCTCATGTTGTTGAGAAATCAATATCCCACCAATCCTAGCCTCCCCATGTTCCCTCACGGATTTTGGGGGGGTTTTCCATGGACGTAGCGAGCTACCGATATTTGGTGCCGTGAACCACATTAAAAACATGAAAAATGATAATGTGATGGGAACTAAAGCCAGGGTATTATGCACTAAATGAGGCTTCTAGAGCCCATTTGTCAAGAATTAGGTTGTAAATTATTTTATTGATTATACCTTTATATATAGGTTTGAGGGTTTAGCTCGATGTTACCACATTGCCTATGAAGCATTTTTTTAATGCTTCTTCATTTATAATACTATAGACTAGTGTTTTAGGATTAATCTAGGCATTAATACTTTAAACTCCATATAATTTGCATCAAATTCATTTCTTGCAACTTAGGAACAATTTTTATAGATGTTGAGGATTTTATTTACTCAATATTTTGCAAAATTAAATTAAATCATCCTTATATTTATTTCCTAACAACATGGTATGAAACATTGTTATTTATGGGTGTCTTCCTTTTGTTGGATTACTGAGAGGGGGGTGAATTAGTAATAGATTTTTTAATCCTTTAACCACAATATACAAGTGTTATTTATCTTTATGATCAATATATCATTATCATCCAATACGTGCAGAGTAAATAAACCATGAACAAATGAACAATCATACACATACACAACACACCAATATTTTTTATGTAGAAACCCAATGCAGGAGAAAACCACATAATGTTTTTTCTTATTTGTATTTAAGAATTACATTCATTGGAAACACCAACTTCCTTTGTTCTCCAGTTGCAAGTGGAAGGAGGCTCCGACCCCTATTTTCAAGCTGCAACCTAAGGGAAGCTCCAACTCCCCAATTCTCTGGCTACAACCAGAAGGAGGCTACAACCTCCTATGTTCTCTGGCTACAACCGGAAGGTGACTACAACCACCTATACTTGCCATGTTCAACCACCCTGAAATATAAGTGTCAAATGTAGAAACTGAATATGTCAATGTCACAACCTGTTATGTCAAATTTGTCACTGAGAAACCTGTCACTGTATACTCATCAACCAATATGATCTGATCACATATACCTCAAACACTATACCACAAGTTTGTACCTCAAACCATGTGCTATAATCTCAATGTTATACAACCTCTATTTGTACCAATAATTTCAGCAACATACCTCAACCAAAATCCCTCAAACATAAACCAATACTAAACTTTAGTAGATTTGCCTCAAATCAACTCTACAACAAGCCCTAAACTTCCAAGAGGGCATCCAACATATTTACAAGCAAAACCCTCAACCAAATTCATAAATTCAACACTACACATATGAAAACCATACCTTTTTTCTTCTTGTAGTGTTATGCTACCGCGGTTTTGCTGCCGCACTTTTTATGTCGTGGTTTTTCTGCCGCACTTTTTTTGCCACGCATTTTCTACAACATTTTTCCTGCTGCGATTTTTTTGACACACTTTTTTTGCCGCAGTTTCCTTGCCGAGATTTTTCTGCCGCACTTTTCTCTGTCAATAATACTTGCCCAAATAACCTTTTACAAAATAGATATTCAATGATATTCAATAGGTGCTAATGGGGGAGCCTTTCTCTCTTATTTATACTTCCATGTAGCTTCCTCAAGGGGTTACTTTCTAACCGACTTAACCCACTTTTCTTCTTTTAGGGATAACCCACTTCTAACCACTTATCCACTTCTAAGTTACTTTGCTACAATTAGTAAATTCTCCACTTCTAGTTGCAACTAAATTATTTTTAATTATTTTCTTATTGCAACAACTTAACCCATGACTAATTCCTAGTTTCACCCACTTGACTGGTCAACTTCTTCTAGGAGCTTCTAGAATTAATTTGACTTCTTTGATCTTCTAGATAACTCATGAGGGTTCTCCACTTCACCAGGCCGTAACTCTCTAACCGTGAGGAGTTATGTGACATTCTGCATATCACCGGAAATGACATGACATGTACTATCCATATAGAATAATCTTACTTGAAAATATATTAAACTTCATACCATTATACATCAACCAAATTGGAGTCCATTAATCATATTGTTGAGGCTACCAAAATTTGCTACCAGACTTGCTTCAAGGGTTGACACCAATGACAACCAACCCAATTAATCAATAATATCCCCCTTTGGTATTGATGGCAACACTCTGATGCAATACTGAAGTCATATCACTCATGCTCCCCGTGTGACCATCGCTCCCCCTGGAACCATGCCTCTGTACTCTCTCTCCAAGCATCTAACTCTCTATCATGCATATGATAAATCTCTCCCCCTTTGACATCAATGGAAAATGTAACTTCCCATCTAGGGTTGCTCCCCCTAACTGAACTGTCCTTGGGGCTGCTCCCCCTGATTGAACTCTTCCTGAAACCGCTCCCCCAACCTGAACTGTCCTCTTTATGGTGCTTCTTTAGGTAAATCTAAGATATATAAGATAAGAATTCAAAAACATTCATTTCGGAGTATAATTTACTCCGAGTCTCTGGCGAAGATACTCAAGGGCTTCCCTTGGAAGTGGTTTTGTAAGAGTTCTTTTGTTCCCACATATTCAACTCTGATGTTCTTCTCTACAACTTGCTCCCACAGAAAGTGATACTTGATTGGAATGTGCTTTGTCTTGGAGTGCATCACTGGGTTCTTTGAGATATTGATGGTGCTTGTATTATCGCAATAGATTGGAATGGGCTCATCATACTCAACCTGTATATTTGTCGGAGTTTGTTTCATCCATAGAACCTGTGTACAACATGCTACTACTGCAATATACTCTGCTTCAGTTGTAGATAATGATATCGATGATTGTTTCTTGCTTAGCCAAGATACCAAACACTCACCCAAGTAGAACGTTGCTCCATTGGTGCTTCGTCGGTCATCAATGCAATCTACCTAATCTGCATTTGTGTAGGCAATAAATGATACATCCTTTCCTTTTGGATACCATAATCCAAACTCTTATGTACCCTTGAGATATCTGAATATCCTCTTTAATGCTAGAACATGTGATTCCTTTGGTGTTGCTTGAAATCTTGCCACCTGTCTAATTGTCTGCATTACATCTCGTCTGGATGTTGTCACATAAAGTAAGTTTCCAATCATTGACCTGTACTAACTCTGATTTTTAGACTTTGAATCATCATCTTTACTTAACTTGCAACTGGTTTGCATAAGAGTATTAACTCATTTGCAATCTTCCATTATGAACCTCTTTAACATTTCTCTGATATGCTTGGTTTGAGAAATAAAAATTTCTTGGTTGTTTTGAAATATCTGAAGACCCAAAAAGAAGGATAGTTCTCCAAATAATGACATTTCAAATTCATTATGCATATCCTTTGCAAATTTTGAGCTCAACCTGACATCATCACTGCCAAAAATAATATCATCATAATAAGCTTCAATTAATAAAATACTATCTTGAGTTACCTTGATGTAGAGGTTGTTGTCTGCATTTTCTTTCTTGAACCCTTGTTGTTGTAAGTATTTGTCTAGTCTGGAATACCATGCTCTAGGGGCCTGTTTGAGACCATACAAGGCCTTCTTTAATCTGCAAACATAATCTTTATTTTTTGATAACTAAAATCCTTTTGGTTGCTCAATGTAGACTTCTTCTTCTAGTTTTTCATTCAGAAAAGTTGATTTCATGTCCATCTGATACACTTTAATATTCTCTGAACATGCATAAGCTCGTATCAATCTAATTCCTTCCATTCTGGCAACTAGGGAAAATGTCTCTTCAAAGTCGATACCTTCAACCTGTGCACATCCTTTACATACCAATCTAGCTTTGTTCCTAGTAACATGTCCATCTTCATTCAATTTACTTATGAAGACCCATTTTGTGTCGATCACATTCTTGTACCTTGGTCTTGGAACCAATTCTCAAGTGTCATTCTTCTCTATCTGATTCAATTCTTCATCCATGACCTTTATCCAAAATTCATCCTTGTTGGCTTCTTCAAAACTGTTTGGTTCAATCGAAGATAAGAGTGCTAGGTGCAGTTGTTCTGGTGAACGAATTCTTCTTCTAGTTTCAACTTCTGCATCTTTGTTCTCGATAATCTGATTTGATGGGTGATTCTTCTTTATTCGTTTGCTAGGTGTCTTTGGAGGTACTTGTTTTTCTTTCTCTTCTACTTATACTTGATCTTCTTCATCTTCCCTTTCTGCTGCTTCTTCATCCTTTTCTTCTTCTTTTTAAGCATGTTCCACTAACTCTTTTTTTTCTTCCTTTAATTTTCGTCCACTTGTCTTATCCACTGTTACATTGATGCTTTCCACAACTTTGTTGAGCCTTAGATTGTAACATTTATATGCTTTCCTTGTACCTGAGTAACCAACAAGTACACCTTTGTCTACATGAGAATCAAACTTTCCCATGGCATCCTCTCTTTTGATGTAACATTTGCTTCAAGGGACTCTGAAGTGATTCACATTTGTTGGTCTTCCTTTCCATAGCTCGTAAGGAGTTTTGTCACTATTGTTCCTGAGCATTACTCTGTTTTGAATGTGAATTTTTCTATGCATTGCATGTGTCCAAAAAATATATGTCACTTGGAATCCATTGACATTGTTCGAGTCATTTTCTGTACTGTCATGTTCTTACTTTCGACGACCCCATTCTATTGAGGTGTTCTAGCAACAAAGAATTGCCTTTTTATACCATGCTTGCTGCAGAAATCCATAAATTCCTTTGAAGTAAACTCTCCTCCACATTATCCGATCTCAAGCATTTTATTTTTGAATCCATTTCATTTTCAACCATTTCCTTGTATACCTTGAAGTTTTCAAAGGTTTCTGACTTATTTTTGAGAAAACAAACTGCAGTCATTCTTGTATAATCATCAACCAATAATATAAAGTATTGCTCATCTTTTAAACCCTTTGTTCTAGTTGGTCCAACTAGATCAGTATGCACAATCTCTAGTGGTCTTGTCTTTGAGTATAGTTGGTCCAACTAGATCAGTATGCACAATTTCCAGTGGTCCTATCATCGAGTATTCCTTTGATTTGAACCTGGTCTTTGTTTTCTTTCCTCATTGACAATGCTTGCATTGTTGGTTGGCTTCGTGATCTGAGACATTTCTCTGAATGCTTCCTTTTTGCTTACTTTGACGAGGTTATCGAAGTTTATGTGACCCATTCTTTTGTGCCATATCTTAACTCTATCTTCCTTCCCTAGACAACACTTTTCATTTCCAATTTCACTTAATACATATATGTTGCTTGAAGTTCTTACAATTATTGCAACCAATTTTCTTGAACCTGTTTTTCTTATCTCGCATTTATGTGAATCGAACATAAGCTAGTGACCTTGGTCAGACATTTGACTTACACTTAGAAGAATATGTTTCATATCTTCCACTAGTAGAACATTTTTTCCTTGGTATCCTTAGTTCCAATTCTGACTGTGCCCTTTCTAATGATTCTAGCTGAGTTGTCGTTTCCAAAGGAGATTGATCCATCTCTTTCCTTTCTCAATGTTAGAAACTTGTCTTCATCACTTGTCATGTTCTTTGAGCAACCACTGTCAACATACCAACCGTGTTTCTTATGCTTAGTTTGTAGAGTGAGTGTGCATTCTTCATTGCTATATTAATTCTACTTTCTTATCCATGTTCTCTTCTGAGGTTCTTGTCTGTGACTATTGTTATTCTATTGTGATTCTCTAGGAGAGAATTTCATTCTACAATCTTTGGCCATGTGTTCAAAATTGTTGCACTTGTAGCATTCCACTTCAGTGCTCAATGATTCAAACCTGTTGTAGCTTCTTCTTTGTGTTTCACTAGGCCTTCTTGGATAACCATTTTGTGTATGACTTTCAAAGTTTTTTTTGTTCCTGCTATTAGCTCTGCAATTTACTGCTTTATGTCCACAATTATTGCATGCATAACATAAACCCAAAAAAATAGTTTGATACCTGGGAGTTGAAGATATTTTGAAAGGAGTTACTCTTTTGAATCATTCTTCTTCATGAGGCCTGTTTGTTTCTGACTGTCGTTGATTCTGAAATCTAAATCTTCTCGGTGGAGGAGTGTCCGTGTGATCTTCCTTGTATAACTTCCTATCCCCTCTGACTGATTCTGCATAGCAATTTGAATATGATTCTCGACCTGTCATTTTGGAGCTTGATCCATTTTCCATATGATTGTATCCAAGTCCGTACTTTTCATGATTAGGCCTTTGAATGCTGATAATGTCATCCAAAACTTTTGAGTTGTTCTGCATATTTTTCTATTGAAGATCCTTTCTCAATGTGACAATCTCTGCTTCCAAATTTCCAATGATCGTGTCTCTTTCTTCTAACTGTTCTTTGAGTGTTTCTTCAATTCTTTTATCTTCTTCTATTTGAACCTTCAATTCTTTGATCATCTGCTCTAGTCCTTGAGTGTCTTCTTTCTTGTCTAGTTCTTCTTGGAGCTTCTTGTTTTTTTTCTTTTCTCTTTTTATAACTTCTATTGCATTCAATAGTTCTTCTCAGTAGTCAACTTCTGCCTCTTCATATTTTTTTTCAGTATGTTCTTTATCAGAATCTTCTATTTCCATGAATAGAACTATTTTTGTCTCAGTTTCACTGACTTCATCTTCTTCTGATGAAGAGTTGTCTTCTTTGGTGCATAAACTTTTCTTGAAGACTTTCTTTTTGGTTATTTTTCCTTTATATGTTTGTTTGCTATTTGAATCATTGTCGTCATTTCTTTTCTTTTTCTTATGATGACATTTGTTAGTAAAATGATCAATACCATCACAATTAAAACAAATCAATGGAAGCTTACCTTTATATCTGTCATCGGTTCCCTTTTTCAATCTCCTGACAAAGTTGGCCACTTCTTCATCGTCTTTCGAGATGTCACTGTTGTTGCTATATTCTTTTTCTTTTAGCTTTCCCTTTTTCTTTGACCTTTTGGATGCTTTGAATGTTGCTTCTTTTATACCTAGATTTTCTTGTTTAGCTCTCATTTCATAGGCTGTGAAGATTCCATGTAGTTCATCCATGCTTATTGAGTCTAGATCTTCTCTTTCTTCTAGTCCTGAGATCTCAGTATCAAATCTTATTGGAAGAGATCTTTGTACCTTTTGAACAATTACAGATTCTTCAATTTCTTCTCCCAATCCTACGATTGCATTCACTGTTTCATCAACTAGTAAGAAATAAGCTGCAATATTATCATCTTCCTTCATCTTTAGTTGTTCGAATTGACCTCTGTAAGTTTGAATATTTGTTGCTTTGACTTTTGAATCTCCTTCATTAATATTTTGAAGTTTGTCCCAAATCTCTTTAGCGAAGCTACAATGTATAACTTTGGTATATACCGAATCACAAAGACCATTTATAAGTGCATTTGTGGCTTTTGAATTATTTAGACTGAGTTTATTTCCATTGTCATTTGTTGGCGGAACTGTTGGTTCTTTGTGTCCATCTACAACTGATTGCCAAACTTCAAATCCTTGTTCATGTACATATGTTTTCATCCTTCTGCTCTAGAATGCACACTTACGTCCATCAAACTGTGGTATTCCATTTTTGTACATATTTTTGCTCTCCATGATCTATCTTTCAGTGGTTAAACCGATTTATGAAGGAACCTACTTTGATACCAATTGTTGGATTATTGAGAGGGGGGGGGGTCTAAATTAGTAATAGACATTTTTAATCCTTTTAACCACAGTATGCAAGTGTTGTTTATCTTTATGATCAATATAGCATTATCATCCAATAAGTGCAGAATAAATAAACCATGAACAAATGAACAATCATACACATACACAGTACACCGATATTTTTTATGTGGAAACCCAATGCAGAAGAAAACCACAAAATGTTTTTTCTTATTTGCCTTTAAGAATTACATTCATTGGAAGCACCAACTTCCTTTGTTTTCCAGTTGCAATTGGAATGATGCTCCGACCCCTATTTTCAGCCTACAACTCAAGGGAAGCTCCAACTTCACAATTCTCTGGCTAAAACCAGAAGGAGGCTGCAACCCCCTATGTTCTCCGATTACAACTGTAAGGTGGCTACAACCACCTATCCTTGCCCCATCCAACCACCCTGAAATATAATTATCAAATGTAGAAATTGAATATGTCACTGTCACAACCTGTTCTGTCAAATCTGTCACTGTATACTCATCAACCAATCTGACCCGATCACATGTACCTCAAACATTATACCACAAGTCTGTACCTAAAACGATGTGCTAGAACCTCGCTATTATACAACCTCTATCTGTACCAATAACTTCAACAACATACCTCAACCAAAATCCCTCAAACATGAACCAATACTAAACTTCAATAGATCTTCCTCGGGTCAACTCTACAACAAGCCCTAAACTTTCAAGAGGGCGTCCAACAAATTTACAAGGAAAACTCTCAACCAGATTCATAAATTCAACACTACACATATGAAAACCATACATTTTTCTTCTTGTAGCATTCTGCTCCAACGGTTTTGCTGCCGTGATTTTTCTGTCACGGTTTTTCTATCGCACTTTTTCGGTCGCGGTTTTTCTGCCGCCCTTTTTCTGCCACACTTTTCTCTATCAATAATACTTGCCCAAATAACCTTTTACAAAATAGATATTCAATGATATTCAATAGGTGCTAATGGGAGAACCTTTCTCTCTTATTTATACTTCCATGTAGCTTCCTTAAGGGGTTACCTTCTAACCAGCTTAACCCACTTTCCTTCTTTTAGGGCTAACCCACTTCTAACTTACTTTGCTACAAATAGTAAATTCTCCACTTCTAGTTGCAACTAAATCATTTTTAATTATTTTCTTATTGCAACAACTTAACCCATGAATAACTCCTAGTTTCACCCACTTGACTAATCAACTTCTTCTAGGAGCTTCTAGAATTAATTTGACTTCTTTGACCTTCTAGATAATTCATGAGGGTTCTCCACTTCACTAGGCCATAACTCTCTAATCGTGAGGAGTTATGTGACGTTCTGCATATCACCGGTAATGGAATGACATGTACTATCCATCTAGAATAGTCTTACCTGCAAATATATTAAACTCCATACCATTATACATCAA
Organism: Picea abies; assembly: GCA_900067695.1. Classification (NCBI taxonomy): domain Eukaryota; kingdom Viridiplantae; phylum Streptophyta; class Pinopsida; order Pinales; family Pinaceae; genus Picea; species Picea abies. The sequence goes on from CBVK0101512591.1 coordinate 10,014, forward strand.
TCAAAATGAAGTCCATTAATCATATTGTTGGGGCTACCAGAATTTGCTATCGGACTTGCTTCAAGGGTTGACGTCAATGACAACCAACCCAATTAATCAACACCTTTCTTCAAGGTAGAGATTTCATTCCTATTGGTGCAAATTATGACCAATTGGATTAAAATGGTCCCAATCCTAAATGATTTGTCTAAAAAGACTATATTTTGGCATAGAAACATGGCTTGGAGACTGAAAACCATCGCCAATGCACCAAACCTCAAAATGATAGCATATCCCACTTATTGGTCAAATATTTCCTATGGAGGGTTTATTTGGTGTTCTAAGCTCCACACATGGCCCATGAACTATAAAGGAAAACATCATGGCCTAATACTCACATTTCATGCCTAGAACATGAAATGGACCCAGCGAACCATCATCAATGCACCAATCCTTGAAATGGTGACCATATATCTCTCGTAGGCTAAATATACCTTATATGGGCCATGTGTAGTGGTATAAGGCATCACACACTACCCATGAGTCCCTAAGGAAATTTGTATGGCCTTAAACCATGACATTTGACCCTAAATCATTCCATAAACTATGAGAACCATCCTCAATGTTACAAATATTGCAATTTCCATCATATCGTGCTTGCGGGCCAAATATTCTCTAGAAAATCCCTCCCTGATGTTCTAGAGCTCCATGCATAGGCCATGAGCCCTACTAAAAAATATTATGATTTAGGTTTGTGTGCATGGCTCACAAGCCATAGAGGCAAATGTTATGGCCCGATAATTTGTATTTTTTCCCTTGACCATGGGTCTATGAAAACCTTCCATCATGCCAAAGATTCCCTTTGTAAATTCTATGTGGTTCCACATGGCCCATAATCTCTAGGAACAATTTCCATGGCCCAAGAACATGACTTCTGGCATAGAACCATGGTTTGGGGACCATGATATATCCTCAATATGTCAAACCTGAAAATGGCCGCCATATCCCACTCATGGGATAAATAATTCTTGTGGAGGGCCTATGTGGTGGTATGAGGCCCCATACATGGCCATGGGCTCTAAAGACAAATGTTGTGGCCTATGACCTTGAATTTCATCCCTATACCATGGAACAAACCTGAGAACCATCCCTTTCATGCCAATCCTTGGTGACCTCCATGGATACTATCATATCAAGATGTCTTAAGAGGTTCCTAAACCCCCATTGAACACTAACAAGTCTCAAAGCCTCAATTTTGAGCTTTGAGTTGAACAAATTTGATAATTCCAACTTGAACATTTTTTTATTTTATAGGGAACATGTAAGACCTGAAATATTGATTTGCATGGTAAGTAAGTGATTTCACTACAAGGAGAACACCTTCTAGCAAAGATTTTTAGTGTTACAAAACTTGGCAAAATTTTCAAAAAAACCTCTGCTACAACCTCCTCTATTGACTGCGGAGGTTTTAATGGATGTTCCATATAACTAAAAAAATTTGGGCAAGCAGAGGTTGTAGTGAAGGTTGACTCTTTTATAATTTCTATGCACAAGTTTTGCCTTGTTTGTGTATGAAGCATTGACGCTTTTTAGTTTTCATACACCCCTGGTGCATTTAAATTATAGTGCACCTTAGTATGTTTAATATAGCGTGTACCCTGGTGCATTTAATATAGAGTGCACCCTAGTGCTTGTATAATTTGTACGAACCGATGTGTGTTTTACCATGTGCACTTAAAGGTAGTGAAATTTTGAATATTAGAGGTGAGACATCGACGCCATTATTTTTACTAAGCACCGATGCGTATATTATACTAAATGCACATGTGTGTACATTATATTTAGAGCTCTACGGTGTATAATAAAAATAGCTCACCGATGCATACATTATATTTAATTCCTCGGCGTGTATTTTAAACATGAGCACCGTACAATTTTGAAAAGACAAATATTATTGTACGTCATGTTGTTTACGAAAAAATGTTTTCTCTCAATAGTTTGTACCGATGCGTTACTACAATTAATGTGCACCAATGTGTACTACTCCTCAAAACACACCGCTTTCTATATTACGACACACATCGTCTAGTGAGTTCATAAGAATACATTGCACAAATATGCATATTTTTTAATTAATTATTTTTTTTTATAAATTTTCAATTAATCATTTCAAAATCAAATATTTTTTTATAATAATATTGTTTTATATTTTTGTTATTTCATTTTGATATAATGATTCCATCAATGTGTTATCCAACGAATTACATCTCTGTTATTTGTAACAATGTAAATCATCCACATATTAATTATTGAGCAACACAACATTTTATAACATTTGACATTGCAATAAAATAAGAAACTCATTTTATTATATATGAATAAGAGTCTCATTATCATACAAAAAGGGACAACGTAAAGGTCCACAATAATCAAATTGCAACCAATATGTAATTGTTACATTTATTGATAATATGTCCTTATGCAATTGGCACAATATGTTGAGTACATTAAACAAAATCCTTGGTTTTCAGAGACAAATATTCCAAAACATGCAACTTGCAGTAACATTCAATTATATTGATTATCATTCATCAGTTGAACTGTTGTCATCACTTGAGTTGCGTGCATACCTCATTTCTTCAAAATTTGTAGGCAATATTGTACTTTGGTTATTTAACCTAATGTTTTCTTGATCAACTTGTTTTTATGTTCTGCTCCATCATCTTCCATCTACAAACATAGAAATAAAATGTAATAAGTATATATACATTTATATATTGTAGAATATACATGATTGCATAAATAAATAAAAAGCATACCTTATCACCAAGTCTTTCATACGAAATACAAATTCTTTTGAAGTCATGCCTTATGCATTCTCTCAAAATATCCTATGTTGGTTGCATTCCATACTTTGTTTCTTGCATTTTTAATATGCCATGACAAAGCACAATCAATATAATTAATATAAAGTTGTCTTGTTGTTTCATTAATTATAAAACAAGAGAAGTTAAACAACATAGCTACTTACAAATTGTTCAATTAAACTTTCATACTTCAACATATACTCCCAACCCATACTTAACCCAATGTTTATCAATTCATGGGTTCGCTCCTCTTTGTATGTTAGCACCTATTAGAAGACATCCATGGACAAGTGTAAATTAATTATTTAAATATAAAGATCACAACAAACATGAAATCTTAAGAAATGCCAAAAACATAAATACTCACAAAGTTTGTGATCAACCCTTTTATTCCTCGTCGTATTGTCTTATGTGTTGAATGGGTTATATTTTTATTTCATTTTTTGTAACAAAACAATTGAAAATTAGTATTTCACGCGATAATTAAATTCGATGTACATAAAAGAATAAATACATGATTACATACCTCTGATGCACATTGCAGTTGGGATGGGTCATCTTGCGATGCAATTATGTTTATTTCTTTTACCATCTTATTCTAAACTTTTATGGACATCCCTACCGACATGTCTTGGTTTTCCTCTTGTTTGTCCCTTGGAATTTTCAAAATCTCCCTTAAAAGAAAAAAAAAGAAAAAAAAAAAACCTAAGAATCTTCAAATATAAAAAGTATGTAATTTTTTACAGAATAAGATACCTGTGTGTATAGTAACTTAATACGCACTGGGGAGTCAACCATATTTATACGCATTGACACCTCAACCATATTTATACGCATCGATATATTATAACAATGTTATTGCGAAATTGAAAACATTTTACAATTTTTTTAATTTAGTTGGTGCTTATGACTTAAGAAAAGCACGACTTCCTAAGTATTGTTTATTACGCATCGTCGACCAATGAACAAATTTAAGAGATGGCAGTTTCCATATAAAAAAAATATTATTTCCATTTTAAACTCAACGGTGCTCTTTGTAAAAAAAAAGGAGCCACTATGCTTACCTAGGTACAATGCGCATCGCCGATCGTGAATTTTTTTTTTTTCATATTGTTTTTAATTTAAATTAAGCGGTGATATTGACATAAAAATATGCACTGGTGCTAGATTCCTATGTACAAAGCACACTGTTAACTACAAAAGTGTTTTAAAAAACACGACAACGACATGATGGTTTACAATCCAATGCAATGAGCAGTTTCATTGCAATGGATATGAAACACCCATATATAAATAAATGTACCCTATAAAAAATATTGCTTAAAAAAATTATCCTTCTGAAATATAGAATGAGAAAACAAAAAAGCTATGAGGAAATTAGGGCTTCCAATACTAAAGGTAACTATGAAACATTTTTTTGTTTGGGAATGCACTGAAAATTGTTTGAATCAAATAGGGGAAAAATTAAGATGATTAATAGAATGAAATCATATACCTGATATTTCTCCTCTATAGAATTGTATGTGATCTACAGTAATCCCTTTCAAATTTGGATCTTTATAAAAAATCCTCCCACTCTGAAGTCTTTGATGATAAATCTTTGTTGCACAAATCTCCCTTCTAAATTTTGGCAACAAAATAAAAGAATGAATACAATTTTCATTTATAAATACAAAAACTGAAATTCTCATTCATTTTTTCATTGTATATTTCAACGCATTGATGATAAACGCATGCGCTATTATTTTTCTCAAAACTTACATTTCTGGTGCTCTATACAACGAGTAGTGCACTGGTGTGATGTATACGTATAACGCATCGATTTATTTTTTGTAATAAATTTCAACCCATTTATAGTAAGTGCACACTATTTTTCTAACTTGTTTCAGTCGATGCACTATACAGTGAGAAACACACCGATGCGGTGTGTAAGTAAAAACACATTGTAAAACAATTTAATTTTCCAAATGCAAATGCAAACATCTGCATTTAAATTTTGCAGAGGTTTTACTTTGCGAAGGCAATAACAGAGGTCATTCTTTGGTGCTTTGATCAATTAAACGCACTCAGGTGTCTTTGGATGATTAAGCGCACCGTTCATTAATAAAAGTTATTCAAAATTATGTTTGAAGTTAGATTTTTCTATGCTTCCCAAGATGACAATTTTGGCTCAAATGCAAGAAAAAAAAAATTATAGTATCAAATGACCAATTCTTCAGATTCCAGCTCATTCCATATTGTTGAAAGTCCTTCAAGTTCTCTCACAATGATTGCAGTATGTCTAGATTTTATTTATAATTCGTTTATCTCATTGAATTTATCTTATGTATGTAGGTGAAATTGAATAATTGTTCATTGAGTTTCGCAGGATCAAGATTTAGGATCGAGTTCATATGCTCAAGATATTCCAGTAGTCCCAAAATTCCGCAAGCTTTTATAAGGAGAAATATATCGCAAGCAGGTGTTTGATGAAAATGGACAGTTGCTTTACCCTACCAAACGTAAGATGCCATATTTTAGTAACTAGCCTAGGTCAAGTGTATTACACCGTGAATTGGATCTCCTTTATGTAGACACCCTGTAGGGCGTAATAAAAAGATGATTAAGTAATTGTAATTTTTGGATTTTCAATGAAACTAATATAAATGTGTTGCTTTATTCAACATTTTTTTTATAAAGTGGTTGGTTGCATGTTTATTATTGGGAAACAAATTTCCATGCTTCTAATAAGTGTTTGGTATAATGTTTGAACATACCAAGTGCATTGTGCTACTAATATTATCGATGTAATGTTCAATTTTTTTACAATCAGGATTCCAATGATGAGCGACATGCCATCTACTGTTGCACCCCACTACGATGTCAAGTCACAATCTTGTTTCTAAACAAGTACAACTAGGAGATGAAGCATATCGAGAGTGGTTGAAACAACTACCTATTTAATTCCCACTATGTCCCGAGTCACCAATTCAAAACCTCTACAATGACACTAGTTCCTCACATGTTGGGGATGAAGGTAATGGTATAGAGGTTGGTATGGATGATTTCTTTCAGGATACCCAAGCCATGCAGGTGTTGTGAGTGGGAAATCCCCCTATGGACTAGCACTTAGGGTTTTATCATGCATGCATAAAAGACCTAAAGATTCCTACTTTTTACCATCGTCCCAGACCTAATCCCCATTATTCTTAAGCAAATACACAGTTAAGAAGATCAAGTGAACATACCTTATTTCCGGTGTTTGATATCGATCCCTCTTCATGCTTGGTCGCTCTTTGACTGCAACTCTCCTCCTAAGGCTGACCTACATTCACAAAAGACAAACAAAGAACTCCACATGCATTTGATCTACGAATTAATGGGTTAGAGATTTAATCAACATGTACATGGGATGGGAAAAGTACTTCTTTATTATTAACTTCACTAAAGCAACTTACAATGATGAAGATGACCACTGCTCCACGAATCTAGTCCTGGGCTCCTCTTTTATTGTGCACCAACTGCTAACACACTTGCTTCTCTTCTTCGTTGAAATCACAAAATAGTTGCAGAATCTTGGGCAAAGGGGAATACGAATTCGGGTAGAGTTTCTTTACTATGATTTTCCTCCTCTCAAATGGGACCCCTAACCCTTATTTTATAGGCTAGAAGGAGCTAGGTATTTAGTCGAGTGACTGGCCATGCATGGTCGAAAGGTTTAACTTACCCAAAACTGTGTGTTCCGTCAACAACTTTCCATTTTTCGTGCTTTTGTAGGTACATGCGGGATGTAATGGGCCAGCTAGCATGTACACATGGGATGTAGTGGAGCAGGGCACGTGGGCCTTTAAAAAGAGTGTTTTTAAGAAGAGTTGTTTAGTACTGGCTTGGAAAAGAAGGCATATGAGATGGCCTGATGTCAGTTAAGTATGTCTGGTGCAAATTAGGGTTATAACAGATGCCCCCTAATGTGTGAGGTCAGAAGAGCATCTAATGGCCGAAATACATTATCAATCTTTATCAACGTACCAAACCGGTGAGCCTAGGGACAAAATTCGGGAGGTGCCATCTGCAAAATAACAATTGTCTCACCGAGGTGGGCATACCCATGCTAAGAATGAAATAAAATCATCGCTACCAATCAAATACATTGTAGATCCATGTCATATAACTATATAAAGTGTAACCGCGAGCAATACACAACGGATCTACATCTCAAAATAAAAAAATATATACATGTATAGTATTTATCTTCTAGAAGCTGATAAGGCTTGATGGCTGGAGATGATGTCTTCAGAGCTCGAGCATCAACTTCAAAATCTTCAACAACTCGGGTAGGAGTGTAATATGAGTGTATGACTTCACTACCCAGAGGTCTTCGATAGCTCGTCGGTCATGGATTAGAGGATCTTGATGATCAGACTGGAGGCTTCATTGATTTCGAACAAAGACTTGATTGGACTTTCGGGATGGCCGGGCATGAGGGCAAGAGACAAACTGTAGATGGGTCGACTCAGGCTTGGTAAAAACTTCCCTTGGACAATAGCACAACAAATGATGAGACTCAGGAACATGGCATTGACATATGTTCATGATGCATGAGGCAACGCAAACTCTCCATATGTTTGGAAGAGTAACCAAACAGAGGAGGACACAACTCTATGTAGCGAGAATAGCTTCCTAAGGTCATATTAAATCCCAGAGCTTGAAGAACAAACAGAAGGATGTGCTTTGTCCAAGGGTGACTCATTGTGCTGCCAATAAAAAAAAGATACTTTTCCCTTCCTCTTTTTGGGGTATATTTGATTTTTTTGTCTTTTTCAATAATTTTGAAAAAGAATAAAATAATGCTACGTTACAAAGGAGGATCGAGTGTCGCAAACATATTAGTTCCAAGCGCAAAAAACACAGGGATGCTCATGGAAAAGGGACATATGCAGGAAAATGACACTCGGGAAAAATTCTCCAGGGGCCAAAGGTGTCAAGATGCAGAGGCAAAGTGCTACAGGGCTTGCGTATAAGGCATGCTTCAGATGGTCCAGTTGAGAGCAACATGGAGCCGACATTAGGCCAAAGACGCAGGTATGCAAACATGGTTAATAAAACACACAATGGTAACATCCTTCGATGTAACTTTAACGAGCCCAAAGAAGGTAAACTCGACGGTTTTTCATATTTAGAGAGTCTGAAAAAACGTAAAAGGAGACTCCGATGGGGTACCTTTTTCGAGTATAGTCTAGTCGGTTTGAAAAAGGGGTAAACTAGCACCGACCAAACGTCTATTCAAAACCATTTTAATGAGTGTGATAGAGACAAGATCACTCGGCGATTTTTTCATTTTTAAGGAGTCTGAAAAAAGCTTAACTATGGACTCCGTCAGGAATGTTCTTCTGGACCATTTTAATGAGTGTGAAAGAATAAGGTTACTCGATGATCTTTTCAATTTTAGGGAGTCTGAAAAGAGCTTAACTATGGACTTTGTGGGGGTTCCTTTTTCGTAAATTTAGTCCCTCAGGCCCGAAAAAGGGTTAAAATTATACCTGAGAATACTCTTCTAGAGAATCGAGGCTCCTAGAGTATACCTTTGTTCGTACAGTTGACCATCCGAACCGAAAAATGGGTAAACTACTGTCAGACAGATGTGACTTCAAATTTTAGTTTAGCGAGCGTGAAGGTCAACAAGATCGCTCGACAATCTTTTCACGTTTAGAGGGTCTGCAAAGAGCTTAAAAGAAGACCCGTGGGGGCTACGACTCATGTATGAAACTGGTTCAGGTAGAGCCCATTACTAGGCTTGGACCAAGAGTCTCTTCGATATTCAACTTCGAAAGTCTCCCAAAAGGGAAGAAAACACAAACCACTATGTAAGTCCTCCCCCAGTATAGAAACTGTAGTCATGGCTTCAAGGATAGCCTCATCTGAAGGCAATTCAAAATCTGAGAAATTACGCAAATGAGGGTCGACAACCCCAAAGGGTGAAGTAAACTGACCATACTCCATATGACGATGGAGGTTCTGGCCAGGATTGGCAGAGTCTATCAGCGAAGAATCACAAGCACGAGGGCTTGAGGATCTACAGACAGCGAGATCAGACTCAGAAGGATACTCAAGCCCACTTGGACCAAGAGGGGGAAGCAAGGGCTCCCATGCTCCCATTGGATAAACCAATGGATCAATTGTTGATTCCAAGTCTTAAGAAGGAAAACATGATTACACAGGTTCCTGCTCAGAAGCAATTGAACGTCGAGGATAAGACGCCACATAATTAACCTGTGGCAGGGTGGAGTCTACACGAACACTAGGAACATATAAAGAGGAAGCTTGAACTAACACTGAATTAGGATGGTGATTATCAGATGTCAGCTGGTCAATAGTGACAATGCTTCCATTGTGAGGGAAATGCATCACCTGGAAGAGCGTAGATACCACAACGTTCATAGCATATACATAATCACGCCCGAGAAGCATATTGAAATCTAACAGGCGTTGCACCACTATAACAACAACAAGGACAGTATTCCCACCTAACGAGATAGGTAACTGAGGAAGAACCCCCAAATATTCACCAGGACATCTGTCAAAAGCCAACAGTTCATGCGAAGAAGACAAAAGCTCGGGAGATCCCAAGACTTTCCAAACCAAGGAGGATAAAATACTTGCAGAGTCTCCTTCATCCACAATACATCGATAAATGTTTGTTGAATTAACTTCAACCCTTATTTGAAAAGGTGCAGAAGAAGGAAGATGAGGCTCAATAAGATCATTCCAATCAAAGGAAACCATCCTAGGGCTTGGAGGGGGTGTGCTCGGAGTGAGCGGAATGCCCCCTTGTTCTGAAAGTACAGAACTGGAAATGCTAAAAACATAGTCAGTAGACACTTCACTCCCCAAGAGAGGAGTGGGATCAACCGAAGATGGCATCGGCGTGACCACTTTGGTAGACTCGACACTCTTCAAGAGAAGAGTGGGATCAACCGAAGATTGCAATGGCGTGACCACTTTGGTAGACTCGACACTCTCCAAGAGAAGAGTGGGATCAGCCGAAGATTGCAATGGCGTAACCACTTTGGTAGACTCGACACTCTCCAAGAGAAGAGTGGGATCAGCCGAAGATCGCGACGACGTGACCACTTTCTCAACCAATGACTGCATAGGCTGCAAGACTACAAGGTCTAAAGGCACCTCACCCATCAAAAGAGGAGTGGAATCAGCCGATGACTGCATTGTCATGACCACTTTCTCAACCAATGGTTGAATAGGCTGAGAGACTACAAGGTCTAAAGGAACCCCACCCCCCAAAAGAGGAGTGGGATCAGCCGATGACTGCATCGACATGACCACTTTCTCAACCAATGGCTGAATAGGCTGAGAGACTACAACGTCTAAATGCACCTCACCCCCCAAAAAAGAAGTGGGATCAACCGATGACTGCATTGACATGACCACTTTCTCAACCAATGGCTGAATAGGCTAAGAGAATACAAGGTCTGAAGGAACCTCGCCCATTAAAAGAGGAGTGGGATCAACCGATGATTGCATCGACATGAACACTTTCTCAACTAATGGCTAAATAAACTATGAGGAAACCTCGGAAGACTCAGAATCAGAAGAGCTTGCAGACAGGGACCACAATCTTTGTACCTCTGGAAGGCCAGGGAATAAATGAGTAAGGTGATCTCCCTTGCAAATCTTACAAGGGAACATAGGCTTACGTCCTATCCGTCTAGGTTTCTTAACAGAATCAATGCCCCAACATGACTGGCAGTGGCTGGTTGCACATCTCCAACATGACTTGCAGAGGTTGGTGATGGGTCGATAACATGACTCACAGAGGCTATAGACCTATTGCTAGTATGACTAGTAGGGACTGGACTTTTTCCCCCAGCATGACTTGCAGAGGGTGGGTGCTTACCCCCAGCATAACTTGTAGAGGCTGGGTGCTGGTCTTCAACGTGACTTGCAGAGATTGTCGACCTATCTCCAACATGACTCACAGAGGTTGGTGATTTCTTCTTCCTATTCTTCCTCTTTCTATTTCGTTTAGACTTCTGGTTACTAGTAACTGTGCTTTCACCAGAGGCGGGAGAAGGATGAGGAGAAGACTTTGTCGATGAAGAAACATCAACAGGGTGCCCATGACTTAAGGTGCTTAACTGAGAAGTGTCAAGAGCATTTGAGACATTTGGAATGGTACCCAACCAAACCGGTAGTCCCACATTCAACCCAGGAATGTACAAAGTGGCCATCAAAGGGACACCAACGTTTTCGAAGAAAGGCAAAGCACAAGAATCCCCTTGCGGGATCATTCAAATCCGTAAAAGTCTCACACACTGACTCTGAAGAACCAGTGTTATCAAAACAATGCCTATAAAGAGGCGGCTCCACGTTTCTAAGCGAAAGACTGAAAAGTCCTCTCAACCGGCGGAGTGGGCGGTCTACCACCCTAGGTCAGAGACCCAAAGCCACGAATGACTAACTCACTATGGAAAACTAGGGAGCACAAAGCACACACTAAAAGTTCCTAAAGGAAAATCAAGCAAACGACTAACTATTTGGAAGAACAGTTACACCAACCAACACTAGAGAAACTTACCTGTGCAAGTGCAACTCAAATACGGAAGTACCCTCCGGGTATACTTTGCAAAGTGTGGCCCGATGTCCGCCCTAGGTATTGCGGTATACTTCCGTGGTCACATGTGTAAGTCCCTAAAATAAAGGCAACTAGGTTGCCATCTTGTGAACAATCACCAGGCGGGCACAATTGACAGTCGGGTGGACCACAATGAGCAGGGTATCAAGCCCGAAACCTGTCAAGGGTATAGAAAGAAAGTGGTCTGGAAGACAACTGAGGACCTTGAATGGATTCGAGACCCACGAAGCTCCGTGGCAGATGCGATCAACGGAATCCCAAGACAAGTCCTCTATATGTGTTCCCCACTACGTTTGGTCCGGCTTTGGAGGGGTTATCTCCGCTACCTTTTTGCACACGACCTCATGTTTAGCCCCTGTGTTAGAGGGGGGTCCTGAATAATTTCCATGTTACTGGACTTCTACACTCCTTAGCACAAACTCATATATTTGTTTTATAGCCTTGAAGAGTTTCCTCTCCAACCTAAATCAAGGCTCTAGCCTAATCTAGTTGATGGACCCTACAAACATAAAATCTAGTAAATTTTAATTAGCGTTCTTTTTACTGGCTTGATTTACTCAAAAAGGGTATGATAGTGCAACTGATGTTGTTAAGACTCTTGCGAAAAATGATGAAACTTATATGAACACTAGCAAAGAATGATTATATTTCTTATTTTTTTTTTTTTGAAATGCTTTTAAAATTAGAAGAAAAAACAACGCTATGCTAATTTCTTTTTCTTTTTCAAATAACAATGCAAAGAAAATGCCAGGAAAGAAAGAGGTCTAACAAACTAGGTTTTTTTTTTTTATATTTTCTTCCAATCAAAGCAGAAATAACAAAAGATTCTAAAATTAACTCATTTTTCTTAAAATTTCAAGCTAAAAATAAGTTTAAAAAACTAAGAAACAAAATAAATCTTTTAATGAAAAAGAAAGCTATGTTGGAGTCCAACCTAGGATAAAACTACTATGACAAAGAATATAATCAGACAAGAAAATCCCTGAAAAAATGACTCTTGACAGGAAAGAGGATGACTGCCTCTTCAAAAAAAATTCTAGACAGACACACGACTGTCACTTCAACAACGAGCGTATGCATGTAGGTTTTCCAAGGGCAGAGTGCATATGCACACGTTCAGGCCCACTACAGGCCGCATGTGCCTCTGTTTTTCCTCAAAAAAGGAAGACAAGCAGCTAGGCTTAGGCAGGGAGTATTGGTATTAAAATCCATAACCCCTTAAAGGTGCAAAAACTTACTTTGACAAAGAAGAGGCAAGAAAAATTTAGCAAAACAAAGCTAATCCTGAGGTTTTTACCTGACTATGGACTGTTCAATCAGAGAGCTAGAAGGAGATCCAGAAAACCCCTGAGAAGGATCACTTCTGACAGGGGAGAGGATGACTGCCTCTCTAAACAAAAAAAATTCTAAACTCAGACACGCGACTGACAATTCATCAGCTAGTGTGTGCAAGCGGGCTGTGTGAAGGTAGGGTGCGTGTACACGCATGCAAGCCTTTTACAGATCATTTGTACACACATGCAGGCCTTATACAGGTCGCGTGTACCTCTGTGACTTCCCAAAAAGAAAATGCAGCCAAGCAAAGAAAGCAAGGAGTACTGGTATGGAAGACCAGAATCTCTACTAGCTCAGACTCTTGCAGAAACTCAGAAAAAAGGTAATAAAACCAATTTAAAAATACCCAAAAAAGTATCCCCATAAAACTCGAGAGATCCCCAGTATGGTCGCCAATTCTGTTGTGAGTGGGAAATCCCCTTACGGACTAGCACTTAGGGTTTTATCATGCATGCAGAAAAGACCTAAAGATTCCTACTTTTTACCATCGTCCCAGACCTAATCCCCATTATTCTTAAGCAAATACACGGTTAAGAATATCAAGTGAACATACCTTATTTCCGGCATTTGATATCGATCCCTCTTCATGCTTGGTCGCTCTTTGACTGCAACTCTCCTCCCAAGGCTGACCTACATTCACAAAAGACAAACAAAGAACTCCACATGCATTTGATCTACGGATTAATGGGTTAGAGATTTAATCAACATGTACGCAATAAACAATGAAAACCTCATATGGTGGGACAGGAAAAGTACTTCTTTATTATTAACTTCACTAAAGCAACTTATAATGATGAAGATGACCACTGCTCCACAAATCTGGTCCTGGGCTCCTCTTTTACTGTGCACCAATTGCTAACACACTTGCTTCTCTTCTTCGTTGAAATCACAAAATGGTTGCAGAATCTTGGGCAAAGGGGAATATGAATTCGGGTAGAATTTCTTTACTATGATTTTCTTCCTCTCAAATGGGACCCCTAACCCTTCTTTTATAGGCTAGAAGGAGCTAGGTATTTAGTTGAGTGATTGTCCATGCACGGTCGAAAGGTTTAGTTAACTTACCCAAAACTGTGTGTTCCATCAGCAACTTTCCATTTTTCGTGCTTTTGTAGGTACACGCGGGCTGTAATGGGCCAGCTAGCATGTACACGTGAGTTGTAGTGGAGTAGGGCACATGGGCCTTTAAAAAGGGTGTTTTTAAGAAGAGTTGTTCAGTACTGGCTTGGAAAAAAAGGCATATGAGATGGCTCGATGTCAGGTAAGTATGTCTAGTGCAAATTAGGGTTATAACAGGAGGGAATGTTGTTAGATGCATTCCTATAAAATGAACTAGGGGATGATGCCGGTGTCGTAGATACCTTCTTCGAAAGCCTGAAATCTGCTTCCACCACCCCTCTCTTTAGTTGAGTACAAGGTTCAAGGTCTACCCAACTAGGGACAAAAATATTACTATACAACTTGAAAGCAATGTATGGTATTTTAGACGTGTGTTTCTTGGCAGCTTTGACGTAACTAACCATTAAGTCCCCTAATTTTTTAAGGAATCTTGTCACACAATGAAGGAAGAAAAGGGTTGATTTTATTCATGCTTGACGAAAATGTACATTTTTATTGCTCAAGAATTGCAAGTTACTCAAAGATAAGGTACTTCTGAGTGATAATGTCTTGCCTGATAGTTGCATAGAGGCAAAGCAAATCCTAAAAATGTTGGGTGTTGAGTACATATCATACCACACATGTCTGAATGATTGTATTCTGTATAGAAACAAATATGTGGACAAAGAGATATGTCGAGAATGTGGGCATGACAGGTACCATAAATAAAATAAAAAGTGTAAGGCACATCGTCCTCTTCTTAAGATATTGAGGCACATGCCTATAATTCCAAGGATTCAAATCTTTCGTTGCAAACTATTAGCCATGTTCCAAGAGTTATGTGAATCCCAACAGATTCAATAACCATGAATCATATAGAGGATACATGGCCCGATGAATCCAAGGATGAAGTATGGAGCCTACGATTGAGCATAATTATGGATAGAGTTAACCTTTATTCCCTCCAAAACACCAACTATTATGTTTGGCCAATGGTAGTGATCAATAACAATACCCCCCCCCCTCCTCCCCCCCATGGTTCTTCGTGAAGAATGACCATTTCATGTTGGCTCTTATAGTCCTGGGTAGAAGACAAGTGAAGAGAATGGATGTTTACCTCCAACCATTGATCAATGAATTTAAGCAATTATGGGAAGGGATACATGTATATGATGTATCAAGACTCATCCCAATGGAGAGGTCTTTTACATTGTATGGCATATGTGCATACACCACGCACGATTATCTAAGAATAGGATTTTTCTCTGGTAATCATGTTGATTGATTTGTTTATATCTATAATGTTATTTAGCATACTTCATTTGATATACTCCATTTGGTGCAACTATATTTTTGACACTAACATGCTTTGTATATGATAACATCACAGGTTTTGTAACAAAAGGGTATCATGTATGTAAATGTTGTGGACCTTCTATAAATGCTAGGCGGTCCAAACACCTACGAAAGCCAATGTATGAATGTTTGAGCGTATTCCTCCCAAAAGACCACCCTCATAGAAGACTTGCATTTGCTTTCAATGGTAAACCAAAGAGAACACAGAGACTTGAAATAATGACACCAAATTGGATTAGGTCATATGACACTGAAAAGGAGAAGGAAATGGTAGAATTGTTTGATTCAAATGCGGAACCTATGTTCGATGATCCTGAATTTTTTGATAACTATGTTGAGAAAATGCCCATTGGGATGAAAAAGAAATTTGTATTTTTTGAGCTTCCATATTGGGAGCATCTTAAGATTGGCCACTTACTGGATCCCATGCATATATTCAAAATTGTTTCATCTTCTTTATGGAGGCACATATCATCGAATAAAAGTGACACATTGGATGTGAGGAGATATCTTATTGCTTCAAAAACTAAAAAGAGACATTGGCCAATAAAAGACACCAAATGAGAGGTTGGTCCCTCTTGGTCTTTTAAAGAAGGTGATGTCCCGTAGATTTTGAAGAAAGATGATCTTTCTATGATGAATGATGTTATATTGGGTGCAAAGGTACCATCTTTATATGGGTCAACTCTATGATGTTTCTTCACTCTATAAGGTATGTATGTTGAATACATGATTCTTCTTATATATTGTTAGTAAAAATATGCTATGCACTCACAGGTTTATGGAAGTTAATGGTGCGTGTGTCTATTTTGTAGTGTCATTATCCTTTGCTCATGCGTGGTTGTGTAGACAATGAATTCACCTAGGACCTGTGACATGCCATATCAAAATTATATGCATTTGTACGCATATCAAAATTATCTACATTGAAGGAGATTCATATGGCCAATGTTCCATAGTGGCATCGAGAGATAGCTGAGATTGTTGGTATGTTTGAGAAGGAAATTCCCCCGAGTTTTATGGACTTGCAAGTCCATATTCTAATTCACCTACCTGATGAGGTTCAATTAGTTGGGGTGCTCTCATGTCGTCAAATGTTCTTCGTAGAGAGGTACATGAAAAAAATGAAGGGGTTTGTTTGACAAATAGAAGAACCGGAGGGCTCGATGGTAGAGGGGTATATAGTATACGAGTCATTTTATTATGCTAGTGAGTACATCAAACAAATTGATGACACAACAGGGGCACTCGTTTGGGATGACCATCAAGATGAGGAAAAAAGGGAAGGGGAGCTACTCCAAACGAATGGAAAAAGGCACTTGATAAAGAGTAAGTCACTTATATTTTGTCAATATAGTACATAGAAATTGTTTACATTGAAGTTTATAATATATTGTTGATCTCATGCTATTCATTTTGAATTTTTCTATACATTAGTGAATTTAAAAATTTATGTTATCAATAAATTCGTTCTTTAAGTCGATAATATATATTTGATATCATGTTATTTGCTTTGAATTTTTGTATACATCAGTGAATTTAGAAATTGATGCCATCAATAAATTCGTTCTTTACAACGCAGAGGCAACGCGACCATGGGTTGCGTTGTTTGAAGAGAAAAGAAGGAAACATGATAGTGACAGGAAATCATTCAAATGTTCGAATGGTAGAAGCATGTCTTATCCTGATCATTTAAAATAAACTATGCCAAAAATATGTCTGGATAGGTGGGTGGCTCGCCAGATACAAGAGAAATATGTGGTGTCTGGTCATAACCCACGTGGAGAAGATCTAGATGCACTAAACATAGGGATCGGGTGAAACAACTCTATAAAAACCTCTTTGAGTACCACGTTCTATCTATAATATTGCACATTTGAATTGTAACATGTATTATGTTTTTATTAATGCTTGCATTATTAGACATATGACACCATCATTTGTTTGCATTTTTACAAGAGCATTTGTTCCCATCTATGTGGTCATATGGACATAATTTTTGCACTGAGTGTGTTGATGATGGACACACCATACAAGATTGTGGAGTGAATGTCTAGTTCGACCAATCTAGTCGTGCTAACCACCATGAACAAAACCTAATAGAGGGGAAGTTAGGTTACATTGGAAAGATACAAGAGATGATGCAAGTGGACTTCTCATTGTTTCAATGTGTTATTTTTTGTTGCAAGTAGTGGGATACCTTCGACAAGAGAAATGTAAAGGAATATCGTGATAGTGGGCTAATATGTATTAACCCTAAAAAATTGTGGCTTGAACTTAAGGAGCCTTATGTTTTCCCAAACATTGCAACCAAGTGTTTTCTTACCCATATGTGTTGGATGGGGATTAGTGGTTAGTACTAAGACATGATCCGAGATATAAACATTTTTTTGAGAACAACAATGTTACAATGCCAAGCAAGGAAGATAATCAGGGTGATGGCAATGAAGTCTGATTTCTTTAACAAGGAAAAAAGGCAGTAATTTTATTACCTATGGAACAAAATTACATCTATACATGCCAATGACATTCGGGAGGCTATAAAGCTGTAAAAAGGGATGCATAGGGGAATCAAAGGATACAGTACAAAAAAATGAATCATTTAGTGTCTGAACTGAGAATGATCAACTTCAGTATAATGACTGTTCATTAACAACCCAAGGGGGGAAAATATGAAAATGGGAGGCCGATTGAGAAAGTCGACCGATGATCTATCCAAGTATTCAGATGCAATAAATTTTGATATCTGCAAAATTGTTAAAAAATGATATATTTCATTGACAAAAAAGAGGTTGTCATCTTTCAAGAAAGAGTTTCTACCCAGATTTAGAATCCAGAGTCATGAAGATATTCCATGATAGCGTCTGGGCTCTTTTCCTGGATTTTCCAAGCTCCTCTATCCATTTCCAATCCATCTTTGGAGAGTTCGTCAACTTCTTGCTTCTATTGCATGTAGACATGAGAGTAATCTATGTGAGTGAAAGAATTTGTGAGTCTTTGAATCATGGAGAAAATTGGCCAAAGAGTGTAGTTGTGTAGTTTGGATTTTTCGGTCATCCAATTTATTACAATTTGCAAGTATCCATAAATGAAAAAAATTGTAATGCCTTTTTCTTTTTCCAGAAGAAGGGTGAGGTTTAGATCCATTAGTTCGTTGAGGTTATTTGTTGCGGGGCCCAAACTGACATACAATGAAAAAGATGTGGTTTCATATGTGAAAATAATGCCTCCTACTCCTCCACTGGAGGGTTGTCCTTGTGTTGCACCATAAAAGAATGCCTAAGGGTGGTATATCAGAATAGGGGTGATGATTCTAGTGAGGTTTGGTGAAGGGGATGGGGATTACAGATAAGATGATAGGATGGCTAGGGATTGTGTTGTGCATATGGTGGGGGGGAGGAGATTATCCTCAAAGAGGGCACAATTACAAGCAAGCCAAATACCTTAGGAAGTGATGAGAGGAAGAGATTTAAATGGAAGAACAACTAGAGAAGACAACCATACATGTATCTGTTCTTCGATGAAGGATCCAAATGAGGAGGATGGTCCTAGCACCCTACCAAGTTCCTTCTAGACCTACTTTGTGTAAGGGCAATCTAAAAAAAGATGCAAGTTTGTTTCAGTATAAGACTTGTAGAGGCTACATTTGTCAGTCTCTGTGAAGTCCCTCCTCTGAAGCCTATCCCAAGTGGGAGCTTTGTTAAGTAAGAGTAGCCACATGAACAATTTTGCCTTTGGCGGTTAATTTAATTTCCAGAGGAGTTTCCCCCACCAGGGGAGAGGGACTTCTCAATTTGTCGTGGACAAAACTTTATATCCCCATTTTGGTCTATATATACCTGCAGGGCTTGGAGATCGGAGGAGACAATCATTTATATCAGTAAGGTGGGCCTTGGAATGAAGTAGGGCTTCAATATAGATAGTCCAATGTTGGGAAATTTCTCTATACAATCCAAATTCATGGGTTTCCAACCATCTTCCAATCCAAATCTAATTTAGGTAGTAAAATCCTTGATTGTTCAGAAAATTTATGAGTGGATCTAGAAGGAGATGTTTTTTTTCACACCCAATCTAGGGGTCCTTCCCAATAAGGATGTTATGTTCATTTCCACTTTTCTAGATGAGATATTTCTCGATCAGTGGGAGGTATTTATGGACTGCTTTCGAGACAATAGAGTAATTTTGAAATCTTTTATTTGGGTTTCAAAATCCAGTCCTCCCAAGATTCTCTCGGGAAATAGTTATCTTGAAGGACTTTGGGCTAGAGGCCATTTCCATGAACCAAGTGTAGATTTTATGAGGTCCTATGGGGCTGCCAACTAAGGTTTGTCTTTGACCTTAGTTTGGCTCTAAGTTTCAACTTTGTGGTTCTCCCTTGCTGCTATTTTAGGACAACAAACATTCACCAACTTTCTGCTCAATATTTTGATGGTTAAGTGTCCTTTTGAGATGCCTTTGCAAGTGTTTTCTTTACTCAATGTTATCACATGCAATATACATCAGAACAAATAACACTAACTTTAGATATTTTGACTTTAAAATATTGATCTACACTTCTAAGCATGAATGAAATTGACACATATGTTTTTGGTCAACATGACCCTGGAACCCCCCCAATGGGGAGAACCAGTTTGGAGCATGTTGACAATTAAATTCGCAACGAAGTTTTGCCCGCAAAGTTTTGCTAAAAGCCTATTAATATGAAAGCTAAATAGTAATAGTAGGTGGGACCCTTGTAGATTGAAGATCAAGTCTGGTGCTTATTTGATGTTATGTTATTGTTCGACACTTCTTTCATGGTTGACGATATCTTGTTTCATTGGATAATGATGTCGGGCCCGAGATATGATCAATTTTATGACAGTAATTAGATACTTTTGCCGAATGTACATATGTGTTTTTCATGTTTTGGAGAAGCTTTTTGAAGAGTTTTGTGCCGAAATGCTATGATCTACACCAGGTATGCATAATTCGTATTTTATATTGATCTTGAGTATAATTCATTACATTTTTATGTTTCCAAGGAGTAAATTCACGTTTTCTGGTGTTACAGGGCAAAATTGCATCACGTTTCTGCTTCCGACACTCAGTCCGATACTCCATCCAGTACTCGATCCGGCACTCCGTCGGGCACCTCGTCCTGCACAAAAACGGTGGGTGATTTGGCGGTTATAGCATTGGCGGCCAGTGGTGGGTGAATCAGGAACATAAGTTTTTCTCGTGCTTATCCCCTCCAACTACTGAACTTTTGACAACTTGGTTTGGGTTGTTGAGCCGGGCGATTATTGGCTCACTCCATTTTGGTAGTTAAGGCACCATTAATGTAAATTGTTCGACCCTCCAATGGTCGACCTCTTGGTATGTAAAACCTATAAATACCACCGTGGTGGTCATACAATTGTTAAGAGGAAGCAGTAGAAGAAGTAGAGGATTAGAGACAAATACGATTTTCCTTTGTTTTTGCTATTTTCAATTGCCAGAATTATATAAGACTGTGTTTTTCAAGTTTTAATGGTGAAATCGTTTTGCTGAGCTCGTGGTGTGAATTTGAGAAGTGACCACGACTTGCTGGGGGGCCCACCAGCAGTCTGGTAACTGTTCTGTGAGTTTATTTGAGAATTTCATAGCTTAGATGTCCTTTTTTATTTCCTGTACATGAAGTGTTCTTTCATTTCTTTGTTATCTAATTTGTTGTTGTAGTTTAACTGTTTTAATTCTCTTTTGTAGGTTAGTATGAAGGTTTTTTGTTAATATGCATTGATTTTATAGTTAGGAACGAGTTTGCAAACTCATATACTAACCCCGTGTGCAATTAAATGTTAGATTGTGTTTTATTTATGCTTTTAGAATCAAGTTTAAAACAGAGTTTGGAACATAGTAGAACAAAATTTTAATTTATGTTTTCCTTCACAAGGCTTCGGTGGATGGATAGGGTTAGTTTCAGTTTTTATTTGTAGATTGCTTGTTCAATTGTTATTTAGATTTTGCTTAATTAGTTCTTAATTAGTTTATTCATTACTTTACTTGCTATATGCTAGAACCATGTTCTAATTTCTGTTTTTAAGCTTTTTCTTTCTTGCAATTTGAATTATTAAAATAGATATAGCATAGTTTTACTTTATGCAATTTCTTTCCTAGAGCTAGATTGCAATTCCAATTCTTAGTTAATGATTGAATGTAGTTATGAATTTTGCTTACATAACATAGAGTACAATTATAATCTCGTTATACTATTGATGGTTAATAATCACATGAATATGCAGGGTAATTAACGTTGTTTCCGTAATGGCTAAGTTCTCATTGGATTGCTTAATCCACACCTTTCACTTTACTATTGGAATCAGTATTGAGCTTATACTGCTTGAATTATCTTTCGTTGTCAAGTGCCATCGTGATATTATAAGACACCAGATACATTCACACAACCACCAACACTATATTTGAGTTTTCATAGGTTAAAAGA